>JAUMHE010000069.1:14379024-14403015 GCA_032359235.1 Enteromius mattozi | reverse complement strand
GACAGGCAGACAGGCAGGCAGACAGGCAGGCAGACAGCCAGGCAGACAGGCAGGGAGACAGGCAGGCAGACAGACAGGGAGGCAGGCAGGGAGACAGACAGGCAGGCAGGCAGACACACAGACAGGCAGACAGGCAGGCAGGCAGGCAGGCAGACAGGCAGGCAGACAGACAGGGAGGCAGGCAGGCAGACAGACAGGCAGGCAGGCAGACAAACAGACAGGCAGACAGGCAGGCAGGCAGGCAGACAGGCAGGCAGGCAGGCAGGCAGACAGACAGGCAGGCAGGCAGGCAGACAGGCAGGCAGGCAGACAGACAGACAGGCAGACAGACAGACAGACAGGCAGACAGGCAGGCAGGCAGACAGGCAGACAGGCAGGCAGACAGGCAGGCAGACAGACAGGCAGACAGGCAGGGAGACAGGCAGGCAGACAGACAGGCAGACAGGCAGGGAGACAGGCAGGCAGACAGACAGGGAGGCAGGCAGGGAGGCAGGCAGGCAGGGTAGTACACACACAAAGTAACGTTAATACCGGACCAACTAAGCCCGAATGGAATCGAACTTATAAAGAGAAGACAATGAAGGGTAACGAGCACGACACACCTGAACATAATCACACAATTGCCAAAACTAGATCACAGAGACAGAGCACATGGGGAATGAAAACAACAACAAACAGTCCAGGGGTGTGACAAAAGCACCATTTAATAATCAGTATGATTCCAATGGTTTAATACAGGGGTGGGGAACGTCGGTCCTGGAGAGCCGCAGCCCTGCAGAGTTCAGCTCCTTCCCTAATTAAAACTCACCTGTCTGTAGCTTCCAAGTAACCGTTCAGACCTTGATTAGCTCAATCTGGTGTGTTTGATTAGGGTTGAAGCAAAACTCTGCGGAGCTGCTGCTCTCCAGGACCGATGTTCCCCACCCCTGGTTTAAAATATGCCTTCTAATCAGTGAGATCAAATCCATTTATTTATTTATGAATGATGTCTTTGGTGATCATGATTGCAAGATATTACAACATTGCCAATAAGCCAGATTAATATTATTAATTCTTTTTTGAATGATATTGTTGTGAGTTGTCAATTTGACAGTAATTTGTGCTTTTGCAACGTTGCAGTAACATTAGCCCCACACACACCACAAAGATAACTATAACGATAACTATATTCACACTAACACCTGTTCTGTTTATTATAACTTAAGCATGTGATGCAGTTGTGTCCACCTCAAGCTCTTTAAAGCAGGATGGATTCTGATCAGCTGTCATTTTTATCCTTCATTTTGAAATACATTTTAATAATATCGTTCCACTGTGCCACGGTGTGGATTCAGCTATTGTTTTAAATTTACAAAGATTTCTAACACTATATCTTTATTGTTATTATTATAGTTAGTGCCCTTGCTGTGAATGAGCGTTTGATGAAATGACTAAAAAGTATGAATAAATAGTGTAGCCGGTATGTCACACATTTACTGGAAACTAATATCAATAATGAAGCACTTTTTTGTACTGATCAGGCAGAAAGTTGTGTTCTCTAGATTTTGTTTTTGCATGTTACAGTGGTCTCATTGTAAGGCTTGCATTTTCACAACGAGTTCCATCTGAACTCGGGACCATTCTCACATGATAAATTCAGTCATCCCCAGCCCCTTCATCATACTCTCAGTTCAACAGTCAATAGATTCAACTTTTACACATTTAACCTGCTTAAGAAGCAAAAAATATCTCCTTACAGATGTACAGCGATGCAAACAGCACACTGATTGCTGCACAACTGTCAATAGCTGTCAATCAATTATGAATTGTTACAATAGTAGACACACATCAGGTCTCTTATCCTAGAGAATTGATTTGAAGACTATGCAATGACTGAATAAGAGCCATTCTCCATTGTTCTAAAACAGGGCCCCATACACTGCTTTACTGATTGCATCACACTGCCCTCATTAAGTGCTCCCCACCCTTATCCCAATACTGTTGTTTCATAACAAACATCCCCTGATCCTCCACATGGCCATGCAAGAGAAGAAACCTATTTAAAGAATTCAACCTAGTCACTAAAGACTTATCATAGTGTTTGTGTGCTTTTATACGAGTGCAGTTGGTTCCAAGGTCCATTAAAGACATGATCTGTTTGTACAGCTGTGCAAGGAGCAAGCTGTCATTCTGTGTTGAGAGCATGCCACTGACTGATGCATCTCATGTTTAAACCAGGGACAGTAATGACAAATAACAAAATATTAGGTTCCTATTGCAGCGTGACTATAAAGATGTGTTCTATAATCTTGCATTTTTTAAAAATAGGAATAGTTAGCAATAGTTGACCCACCCTCACGCCGTCAAAAATGTATTTGTGTTTGTTTTATCATCAGAAGAGATTTGGAGAATGTAGCATTGCATCATTTGCTCACTAATGGATCATTTGAAGTGAATGGGTGCCGCCAGAGTCCAAACAGCTGATAAAAACATCACAAAAATCCAAAAGTAATCCACACTTCAGTCCATCAGTTAACATCTTGTGACGTGAAAAGCTGTGTTTGGACGAAACAAATCCATCATTAAGGCATTTTAACTGGAAAAGCTTTATCTAAAATACTAGTTGATAATCTATAGTAAAGCTTCCTCCAATCCATGTTGTCCCCTCACATCAAAATATGCTGACCTATTTGTTTAGAGTTGCATGCTTTGTATGTGCATATTTCTCTCCTAAATCAGTGCTATGGATAATTTAGCAGCTGTTTTAACTCGCATTCTGACGGCAACCATTTACTGCAGAGGATCCATTAGTGAGCTAATGATGTAATGCTAAATTTCTCCAAACCACTTGAATGAAGAAACAAATTCATCTACATCTCTGTTGGCCAGAGGGTGAATACATTTTCAGCATATTGTAATTTTGGGGTGAACTATTCCTTTAAAAAGGGAATCAAATGATCACACAGTAAAGCAGAACAAAAGAGAAATGCTTGTTTAAAAACGTAATAAAGCTGTCACGATCGCCAGCTGGAGTGCCCATGAGCTCTTTTAGAGGGCACTCCACCCTGGAGTGTTATGTCATGTACTGCCCTTGTCTGTGTGTTGTGTCCCCATTGGTTCCTTGGTTTCATGTGTCATGTTCTGATTGGTTCCCTGGTTTCATGTGTCTTTTTCTCATTGGTTGGTTCTGTCATGTGTTCCACTCTGTCTAGCATAAAAGAAGCCCTCACCCTCTCTCATATGCTGATTATTGCAAAGCCATACCCTTGTTCTTGTGTTTTCCTTGTTTCTTTGCATTCTTGACTTTGGACTGTTTTCTAGTGTTTTGATTGTTTGCTGCCTGCCCTGACCCTTGTCTGTTTATTGGAGTTACTCTTTTGCCTTTGCCTGGATTGAATTGTTTGCTGGTGTTTGACCGTGCCTGTTTGACCACGTTTGTGAATAAAGTCTTTGCATTTGGATCCCCACTCGACCCTCATTCTCTACGTCACAAAAGCATATATATTTCTGTGGGTTACTTAATATATTTTAAATAATGCATTGAAATGTTTATTTAACAAGAATGTTTACAATGCCAAAATTTGAATATTGGTTGGCAAAAGTGTGTTTTATGTAAAAACATACTAAATACAAAATGAATTTGCATATTCCTGGATTATAATGTAAATCCAAGTTATAATGTTATTAATGAAAAATAACATTTTACGCATCAGTGTCTTCATTTTAATGTCTATCTATATAGAAATCAATAAGAAATACATAATACATAATACAAAGTTGCATTCAGCTTTTATATATCAGGTTTATATTTTGAGCACATCAACAAATATACTTCCGTAATAAGCAGATTTGACATAGTCTTTAAAAACGCACTAATACGACAGGAGTATGCATATTCTTAAAGTATAACAAACTATTATGAAAAAATAAATATCTGCTATTAATATGCATCAGAATGTCTTCATTTATGTATAACCTTTATTACCTATCTATCTAGTAATCAATAAGAACCAATATACATAATATGAATAAAGCTCTTTTCATTTTTTATATATCAGGATTATATACAGAACACAGCATGAACCGATGAACTGAATGTTGTTAGGTTTAACAAACCCAGCTCTCTAAAACACATACTTCTGCAATAAGCAGATTTGAAATAGTCCAGACAACTGCCCTAATTTTTCCTGCAACAATCTGCTATGAGCAATGTGCAACTCATGCAATATAATGTCCTTCTTGACCTAAACCGTTGATTCCATCTCCGTATGTACAATATCCTGCACTTCTTTCCGATCAGCCCATCCTACAGTGTGCCTGCAGGGCTTCTCTTTACTCTTGGTCAACTCCGACTCTGGCTTAGCCCTTTTAGTCGGATTACAACATAGCTTGGGTTTGCATTGACTTCGGCAGGAAAGCTCACACTGAGAGTCACCAGATCCTTCAGAAACGGGAGAAAATTCTGGCTGAACAGTAGTAGCGTGGATGCCTTCATCGTGGAAGATGTCTTTAACGCGCTTGGCAATGTCCATGTAAGAAGCTGGATCCGTGCATTTGATGTGAGCGGTTGCAATAATGCGAGACCCAGCCAGCTGCCAGATATGCAGGTCATGAACGGCCTTAACTCCATCCAAGCTCCTTAGCTTCCCATTCAGCTTGTGCATATCGATCTGTTCAGGGACTGTTTGTAGGAGAATCAGAGCCGACTCCTTTAAGAGAGGGAAAGTTGTGTAGAGCAAAATGCACACCATCATTAGACATAACGTTGGGTCCAGGTAAAGCACCCAGCATGGTCCGGCCACAGAGACCGTTCTGGGCATCCTGTCGGGTGTTTGGGATATGCTCAGGACTGTGGTATTAACATGTTGGTGTTCAGTCAAATGGCTGCTAACGCAAGGGTTGAAACAGACTGTGTCGCTGTGGCATGGTGTCCACACAAAACTGAAGATCAAGGCATTGACTACCACGATGACGGACCCTAATGCGTCACCAAGCACGTGCAGAAACACCCCACGCATGTTCATCTGGGAGGCCGACTCAGAACTGTGATCCAGGTCCTCCAACGAGCCCTTAGCAGTGATTTTGATGTTTAGGTTGTCTGGAAAAGTCAGCAAAATGAGCAGACAAATAAAGATGAGGAAAACATTGTTTTCAATTAAGGTATGACTTTGAACTTCTTCCAAAGTTACAAGGTTTTCACACTTTTTGTAAAAAATAAATAAATAAATACATCAAAAATACTGACATTATTTTTTTTTCCACAAAAAGAGTAAAGAAAATATTCAACATAGAAAACTGCATTGACACTGTTCCACACTTTACTCGGTTAATTCCTAGCTAAAGAAATACTAACTACAAAATAACAGTCCTATGTACTTATTGTAGTAATTAGGTACTAACCCTAAACCTAACCCACGGAGCCACCTTATATTACAGTACTTTCTAAATGAAGTACGCTGTACAGTAAGTACATGTAGTCTACTGTAAAATACAGCACAACCAAAAATTAATGTTGACTACAGACATTTCCATTTAATTAATTCTGATGACTGTTCAAGTCCTGGAAATCACACTTTAGAATTTCCCTGATATTCCATGACTTTTAAGACACACACTTTCTGAATTTCCATGTTATTCCCTTTACTTTTCTGGCTGTGCAAAAACCGGATCCCAATTTCTGTCTGAAGAAATACTAAGAAATAGTTGACTATATAGACATTTCCTTTACATTTTAAGGATTTTTATTTTTATTTTTAAAAATTTTTGATGTTCCCTGATACTTCAAGGTTTTCCGTGACTGTAGGAACAAGCTTTTCTAAATATTATTTTTTTCCTATAGGTGTAAAAGTGATTAGATTATACATAAAATAAAAGAATAATGAAAAACAAACATTTAATATAACATTATTCGGTTATTAATAAATAAAATGAATTTAAATGAAATACCTGATTTTAGTTCAGAAGTGTGGTCTCCTTGTGAACTGTTTATCATGAGATTGTATACTTCTTCATGTGCTTTTGGTTTTTCATACTCTCTGCGACTTGTCTTGTGAAGATGAGAGTGTCCAGTATGAGAGTGACCCCCATGAGAGTGCCCGTGCCCACCAAACCCCGCGTGTCCGTGGAACAGGAAAAGACCGAGTACATTCACCAGGAGACCGGCAACGCCAACCCAAATGACCACGCGTGGATTCTCAATCTCGTGAGGCAGCGTGTAGCGCTCGACGGCTTCTAACACAATAGTGAAGCAGAGGGCCGTCAAAAACACGGCGTTCACTAACGCTCCCATCACTTCTGCGCGGATCCATCCATACGTGTTTTTACTTGTGGCACGAGTTGTCTCCGCAAAACTCACCGCGATTAAAGCCACTATCAAAGCTATTACATCCGACATCATGTGAAAAGAGTCAGACAGCATTGCGAGAGATGCAGTTATCCTGCTTACCACAACTTCAACGATGAAAAACACAAGTGTTAAAGACAGCATACACAGCAAACGCACCCGATTCTGTCCCAAACCCATGTTTGTCTTCAACGGCCAAAACCAAAAAGATTACTAGTTTCTTTTAGTACTTGTAAAACTTTACATTTCGTGACAAAAACGCTTTTAAATGTCTATGGCATTAATAAGACATTAATGTTGAAAATAAACGCGTAAACGCTGTTGCTACTGGCAACTTACGAACTGACAGTTGCGCGACGGAGCAGAAAATTCATCAGCACAGCGAAACGTCCATTCATACTTATAGACAGAAACACCGGCCGCTACAGACTGATGATGGAATAAAAGACGCTCGTGAATCTCCAGGACAAGTTAAGCGAAACCTGAGACTTTGCACCCGGCAAAGTTCTCCACACGGTCTGAACGGGGACGCGCAGTCCCATTGGCCGAATATGACTGAACGCTGGAGTCACATGGGCAGTGAGAACACAAGCCGTTCAAATCATAGCAATCAGTGCAAATGAATGGAACTTATTCCAAGGTGTGCACAGATTAGCTACATTGGTAATAAAGAAAGATTATCATTACACATAAATTAATGATTATAATTTTGAATCACATTGGTGGCCTATAATTAGAAAGCCAAAGTTCAGTATTGTGCAGTAATATCATGTTTGAAATGATTATAGGCCTATGATGTTTTTGGACCCATAATTCTAAAAGACAGACAGATAGATAGATAGATAGATAGATAGATAGATAGATAGAATACAATGATGCTACAAGCATTGTTACAAAGCAGTTTTTATGTTCATATTCCACCCTGTTTTAAATTCAGGACATGTGAGAATGTAATAGGTCAAATAGGGATATTAACATTAGGGTATCACTATAACATTATTAGCCTATCATAATACAGATGGGGACTGTAAAACGGGCAATATGCAGTCACAAAAATCCTGTATGATAATCTATGTATGTAGCTATATGTGTGTATATATATATATATATATGTGTGTGTGTGTACATAGGCCTATATGTTTGTGTGTGTGTGTGTGTATTTATCTATCTATCTATCTATCTATCTATCTATCAAATAATATAGAATAAAATAATAACATTAGATTTCCATTTTATTCATTTTTTGATTGTGTGAACACACACACACTCACACTCTCTCTCTCTCACACACACACACACACTCATGTTGTTTTAATGATTTATGTGGACTCTCCATAGGCGTAATGGTTTTTATACTGTACAAACTGTATGTGCTATTGCTCTACACCAGGGATGGGCAACTTAAGTTCTGGAGGGCCACTGTCTCCAACCCTATAATCGAGCTAAATTCTACAGGACAGTGGCCCTCCAGGACAGACGTTGCCCATCCCTGCCCTACACCAACCCTATACACCTAAACCTACCCATCACAGGGGAAAAAACACAATTTTAGTATGTTTTTTTTAAGCCTTTTGAATTATGGGGACACTGAAAATGTCCTCATAAATCACCTTCATATTGTAATAGGCCTACCTATGTCATACCCATATCATTACGCAAATTTGTGTCCTCATAAACCACATAAACGTGCACACAGACACAATACATGTGTCTGTGAGGAACATGATGAAATAAAAAGAAAAACAATGAATGACTTTATTTATTTATTTATGTATTCATACAAGTATTTTAATTTAAGTGTATTAATCTTTCTAAATTAAACTAATTTATGAGCTATTAAAGGATTTTCTCTCTCAAACCCTTAATAAAAATGAAGGTTAGGTCGCTTAAGCCTAGTCTTAATTTTTGGCCATAATGCACTCTTTTAGCCATATACCATTTTTGTGCCCTATTACTTTATAATAACTTAATCGCCAATAATCTCATCATTGAATGACTATAACCTGCACACCGAATGCGTCAGCACCTCACGCAGAGAGAAAACATGCTAGTCTACCTATCAGCAGCGCGCTCCGTCTATTGTCTGTGAGGAGCAGGGCGTGTGCCGCCGGAGCAGGAGATGCGCGGGGGCTCGGTGCATGAAGCGGACTGTAACGATGGTGCTGGACCGAAATGTTCTGCGCTCCTGTTTTCATAGGATGGACATACATTTGCCGCATTCAAATGCGTATGTGTAGGCTGGATGTGAATGTGCGTATTTCATTTATTCCTTCCTTGTAGTCATATACGTATAACATAGCAGAATATTAAAGACGTTAAAGGCTTTTTCATAGAAATGATGAAGAGAAACAGCCTATTGCGACCGCGATCCATGTCGATTGGCAAGAAATCAGAGGCGGTGAAGGTGGTGGTGCGTTGCCGCCCTTTAAACAAGAAGGAAGAGGCAACAAATCAAGAAAGAATTGTTGAAGTAGATGTCAGACTGGGACAGGTGAGCGTGCGTAATCCCAAATCATCCGGAAGCCTTTTGAAAACATTCACGTTTGATGCCGTGTATGACGTGGGTTCGAAACAAAACGAGCTGTATGACTATGCATGTAAACCTCTTATTGACTCTGTTTTGCACGGGTTTAATGGAACTGTATTTGCTTATGGGCAAACTGGCACTGGCAAAACATATACAATGGAAGGTGTGCCCACAGACCCCGAGAGGAGGGGAGTCATCCCAAATTCATTTCAGCACATTTTCACTCACATATCTAGGTCCCAGAACCAACAGTATCTCGTGAGAGTGTCTTACATTGAAATATATCAAGAAGAGATACGAGACCTCCTCTGCAAGGACAACAATAAAAAACTGGAGCTCAAGGAAAATCCTGAGTTGGGGGTTTATGTCAAAGATCTCTCATCTGTGGTGACCAAGAACATAAAGGAGATTGAGCATGTCATGAACGTGGGGAACCAATCAAGATCTGTCGGATTTACCAAAATGAACGAGCGTAGCTCGAGATCTCATGCCATTTTTGTCATAACTATTGAATGCAGTGAAATGGGCATTGATGGTGAAGACCACATTCGTGTTGGAAAGTTAAACATGGTGGATCTGGCCGGCAGTGAGCGGCAAAGCAAAACAGGCGTCCAGGGACAGAGGTTTAAAGAGGCTATGAAAATAAACTTGTCGCTTTCCGCTCTTGGAAATGTTATCTCGGCTTTGGTGGATGGGAAGAGTACCCACGTACCCTACCGTGACTCCAAACTCACCCGGCTGTTACAGGACTCCCTCGGAGGCAACGCCAAAACGGTTATGGTGGCCACCGTCGGACCAGCTTCGTGCCACTACGACGAGACCGTCACCACACTGAGGTACGCCAACAGAGCGAAGAACATCAGGAACAAGCCAAAGATCAACGAGGACCCCAAAGACGCCCTGCTCCGCGAGTTCCAAGAGGAAATAGCCCGGCTGAAGGCGCAGCTCGAGGAACGAGGGATGCTGGCGAAGGAAAGGAGGAGACGGAGGAGAAACAGTATGAGGATGAAGAGGAGCATGAGCAGCGGAGAAGTGGAAACTCCAAGGGATGGAGAGGTGGAGGTCATCCAGACCGTTCAGGAGGAGAGCGTGGAGGACTATTGGTGGAAGCAGCAGATGGCCAAGACCTCTGACAATTACAAGCCTGATATTAGCAGGAAACTTGGCACCGTCAACGAGAAAGTTAAGACTGTGGAAGAGTTGCTGAAGGAGCAACAATCTATGGAAAGTTTGATTGAAAAATACAAGGTTAGTTCTTTCCACAGTTTTTTCTTCGTGCAGATTACACACTAAATCATTCATAAGCCACATCATAAACTTTGTGCCATGCTTTTTATAGGTTATGGAAAGTAAGCTTCTGGTTGGAGGGAAAAACATGATTGACCACACCAACGAACAGCAGAGAATGCTGGAACTGAAGAGGCAGGAGATTGCTGAGCAGGTGACCATAGTAAAAAAGTAGCCATAGACATTGTGATTATAATACACAGCAACATAAAAACACTTGAAGAATCACTTGAGAATCTCTTATGTGTGTGTGATTAATCCTTCTAGGATAGAATGGAAAGAGAGATGCAGCAGCTGATGTTTGAACAGGATGAAGAGACGATTGAATTGAAAGAGACGTTTACTACTTTACAGCAAGAGGTGGAATTTAAGACCAAGAAACTTAAAAAGGTACATACGGTTACTGACATATACACACACACACGCTGCTCCGTTTTTGAAGCAGAACAAAATGTAAGTAGCACATTAGAATGTTATGTTAGATGTACATGTAAGGAATACTCAGTTTTGATTAATCAGTCGCAGCAATCTGTGGTCAAGTGGTTCTCAACCAGGAGGACGGAACCAACTATGTAGTCTCCATAAACTCTATTAAATCTTAAACATATTTAAATTTAGTATTACAATTTATTAACATATCACCTTATGAGGAAAGGAGGTTCTTGGAATATTATTAAAGGAGGGCCTCAAAAAGTTAATCTGTATAATTGAAACCTCAAGCTGTACTTTTGATTTAAATCAATATTTTATGACCAGATTTTTATTTATTTGACGTTTTCATAAATCTTAATCAACAAGCAAGGTCCTGATACCTGGTTTATTTTGTGATAATATCTGGCTCATTGTATATCATCCCTGTCAAAATTTGTTCATGATCATGGTTTACTGTAGATATCATGGATCTTTTTCAGGCATGGCATATTTAGACCAATATTTAGACTGCCTGCTATAAAAGTGTGTTTTTTAATCAAATAAATTAATTGTAATAATCAAAATCAACCATTCAAATTAATTTTCTATCATGTTTTCAAGGATACCGTTCTGCGGAGTGTCTTTAAGTGATGTTCGTAACATGAGTATTTGAGGCTAATAGGAAAAGCACAACTAACTCTATTTAATAAAGTAGACATTAGCTATGTTGAGTGCTTATATTTATTATTTCAACACTGCATTGGTTGTTCATCTCAGTTTTACAGCAAGCTGCAGCTGGTGAGGTCTGAGATTGGAGATATCATCAATGAACATGTCACAATGAGGCAGGAACTGGAGCAGACAATGAATGAGCTGACAAGAGAGATGAAATTCAAGTACGTCCCACTTGTCTTCTTAGTTTTATTCTGAAGTAAGCTATAAAAAGACAAAACTCCTGTACATGCCATGATGGTTTTGTTTTCTTCACTTGTGCCTTTGTATTTTTTACCAGAAACCTGATTATTGAGAACTTCATTCCTCCAGAGGAAAAGAATAAGATCATAAATCGTCTCCACTTTGACAGCGAGGAAGACCAGTGGAAAGTCTTACCTCTTCTTCCTTCTGAAAAGTACATAAAAAACAACTTTCTTCCTACCATTACAGTAAAAAAAAGGATGATGTTCTTATCTGATGATATTGTATTTTCTCTAATCTTCCAGTAACTCCCCTCTTGTCCGACGAAGGCCAACTTCTGTAGTGGGACACAAGAGACCAATTAGTCAATATGCTCAAGCTGCTGTGTCAACCGGGTCTCCTTCTAGATACAGGGTTAGTATTGTACAGAGATAAAGTCATTTTAAAAAATTCCAATCATTATGCAATAAATCATATTGCTGTTTTAAGGTAATAATAACATTTCAGTGAATTTTTAGGGAATTTTAGTGAACAAAAATACATTACCATTCTTAAAATGTTGGTACGATTTTTAAGGTTTTAGAAATATCTTATGCTCACCAAGTCTGCATTTACAGTTGCAATAGAGCTATGTCATAATTATTCAACCCCTATTCAACACTGCTGTCTCATACTTATTTTTGTTTTTAAAAATCATTTATTTGTTATTTCAACATCATTACTTCAGTCTTTAGTGTCACATGATCCTTCAAAATTCATTCTAACATTCTGATTAGATGCTTAAGAAAGATGTCTACTTATTATTATTATTTTTATTATTATTATTACAAGGCAATTAAAGTTGCTGGAAGCCAGAGATTTTTTTCAAGAGCCTTTGACAAATAGACAGTTCAAGATAACAGCATTTATTTAAAAAACAAATATTTTGTAATGTGCTTTTGCTGAATTAAAACAATGAATTTCTTATTAAATAGTCATAATTATAATTTAAAAAACTTGACCCCAATCTTTTGAACTATATTGAATAGTCTTGTAAAATCTTTTATTGCCCCAGGCTGAGAACATTATGCTTCTGGAGCTGGACATTTCTCCACCCACCATGGTGCCCCTGGACCTTCAGAGGTCAGATATAAGGACCCAAGACTTGATACGTGACTTTGGCCTTTATAGAAAGCGGGCGACCGCATCCCGGGTCATGAAAGCCAGATCATGGTGATTACCCTGCACATATTATTTAGCTGCTCCCCAGAAACCTGAAATGAATTCTGCATTTAAACCTTGTTCTCTTCTTCCTCCTCAAGGTACCAAGGGCCAAGTCAATCTGCTTCTTCATCAGCCAGCTCCATGGCCTCTGGGTCCCAATGCCCAGACTCAATGGGGGCTTGTGCTGCCGCCTACCAGCCATGAGCCTGTACAGTGTGTTATGCCTGCAAGCATAGAAGCATAGAAAGCACTTAATTATTCTTTGCACTGTTTTCATGAGCTTTAAACGATGCCATTTGTCTTTTTCATCACCTTGATTTTTTAGCATCAAAGCTTAGTCGTTTTAAGCACAATTGACTCCTGTATACTTGAAAAAGTTAGTGTTTCCTCTTTAAGCTTTTGATGTCTTTCTTGAACAGCAATGCAAACAATAAATGGATCATAAACAAACAATATGTACCACATAACAAGTTCAACTGAACTGTACAAACGTTAATATCAAACCATGACTTATACAAACAACATCTGCAACACATTGAAATATGTAAAGAATTTAAAAAAAGCACAAAGGGAGTTTGAATAAGAAAAGCCGGTATGTTATAGATCATATGACTGTTGGTTACATACCATTGTAGGCTACTTTAGCTTTAGTGCTCTGGGAGTTTTATCACAAGTTTGTATTAGGCCAAGGGGCAAGCATTAACCTTTCATGCACATACATGTGCTTATATATTATTTGGACCATTAAGGTCAACATTAAACCAAAACTGTTTTGAAAAAAACTTTTTTTCATTCCTAAATGATTGTTCTCGTTTATTTAATTGATTTGGTATCCTCAATCAGTTAATAACTTTATTTAATTGATGACACTGCATGGGGTAGTAAGCAGGCATCTATAAACAGTTTTATAGGCAAGCATATATATTCCTCCAGCATGTAACTTTCCACAATCAGATCAATTCCGGGTGGATAAAATAAAGTCCTGCCCTCTAGTTTGCTCATAGAAATATCCTGTGGATACCCTTCAGGCAGAAAAAAGCCACATTTATGGAGGTATTAATAGCAGACTTAGAGCCCCCCCACAATCATTTTATTGTTTATTGATTGAATGGAAATGGCACGATTTGGAACACTTTGTATTATATTGTGTTCCCTCCACCTATATTTAAAATGGTTAAACTACATGAATCATGTAACTGGGAAGTTGACTTGTAGTTCACAGCAGTTTACAAGGAGAGTAAATTTAGGATTATAATTTTTTATTTTTTATAATTAATAAGAATTAAAAAATATATGTTTGTCCAACACAAGTAGTTTAATAAAAGAAAATTATTTTAAACATACTAGAGTTAATTATTTAGACCTAAGCCAACTAAAAATAACTGGTCATGTGGTGTCAACATGACATCGGTCATGAGGGGGCGATATACACTATGTAGATTGTGTGTGTGTGTGTGTGTGTGTGTGTGTGTATATATATATATATATATATATATATATATATATATATTTTAGGACAAATATATGAATATTCTTACGAGTCTCTCAAAATGTGTGATAACAAATGCTAATCAAAAGCTGTAATTTAATTTCTAAATAATTGTTTTAGCTTGCAAGAAGCAATTTTGAAGGATTGAGTGTATCTTTAAACATGTTTCACGTCACTAAAATATGCCCAAACAGTTGATGTTGTTTTACAAGAACTTAAACCTCCAGAAACTTCACTTGAAACGTCTGCTTGCATTTTTCTAAAATATGCCACTTGGTTTGTAATGCATAAAAAAAGTAAATATAACCTTTTATATCATCTATTGACCACTGTAATCTAATTTGTGAAAGCAAAGCTCTTGTTTTAAGTCCACGATTTCAAATAGCTTCTGTTAAATGCATTGCCAGTCATCTGACCCATATAAACAAGTTAAATCGATACTACAAGTAAGCGTGCGTCTCGGTCTTGGAGTTTAAAACGTTTATACAAATGAAAACAAAGGACAGAGACGAGCCTTTAGGTAGGTGGTTTCCCCCCAAACTGTCATCGTACAGTAAGATGACGTTTCCCAGAGGGTCACATGATTAGTCTCTTACAGTAAAAACCCAATATGGCAGAGATGGCAGGTCTTGCACGGTAACTAAAGCAACATCAACACTTTGTACAGCACCCGGGTCGATTTTGCGCGACCGACCGCAGACATGAGGGAAAGACAGAAGAAGAAAAAGGGGAGGACGTGGGCAGAGGCCGCCAAAACGGTAAAACCGAAATATTCTTGAGCGCTTGTTTAGCTTGTTTTCGCCTTGTGTGCTCCCACTTGTACAACTGTGTTTATGAGTTCATGACCCGCTGGTGTAGGCGAAGTATTGCGTATGCGTTCGGGGCCTGGTTTCGGTTGGCGTTTGTTAAAGTGCATTTAGATCCATACACTACCTGGACGTTCATGAAATGATTTCCTTCACAATAACGTACCATTTGGGAACTTTTGATGCTGGTAACGTCAGTGTTTTGATGAAGCGTCTGACGTTCGTGTCAGTTGCTAGCTCAGGCGAGGCAGCTTAGCGCGCTTATACAGACTAGTGACACTTCGCTGGTTAGCCAGTTAGCTTAGCTTACCTAAACCCGCATAAACAACCCAATATTGCCATTAACCTCTCGGAGACACACTAGTATTACTTCACTTTTGAATCCGTCTGTATTTTCTGCTGTAAAAGATTCTAATCATCGCTCGCTTGAGCATGTTGTGTCGGTAGACACCGCGATCTTGTTTACTTTTGTGCGTCCGTGTTTTTGAATGATAGCTTAAATTAGCGGAACTTTCCGCCTTGCTGTTAAATATAACTTTAGCCCTAGGCTGTAAAATGGGACAAATTAAGTTGATACACTGTAACTCAACAGTATTCTGTCCTCAAACTAAAGTTCCACGCTTATTTCACAGCTTCTGGTTATGCACCTGTTTTGCACAGTCTCATTTGTGGACCCAGCTTCAGTCGGATCTTTTAACGAATCGGTTTACCACGACTGCGAATTGTTCTGAATCAAACACATTTGGTACGTGTCTAAAAAAGGGATCAGCTCGTCCACAAGTGTCTAATTCGTAATTAAAGAAACGTAAGCTACGTTATAACTGGTTTGCAGTACGTTAAAGATGGAAGAATACAAAAAATAAGCTATTAATAAGTCGGCATGTAAGGAAAATTAACCATATCTGTTTCATACATTCATATTATATGTGTCATTGTGAACAGTTTATACGTGCATATGTAAAAATTTGACCTTGTGCATTTAAAAAGTGGCTGTTTTTTTCATTATTAGTCAATCAACAAACAAATATACAGTATAACAGAGTACCAACCAACAGTAGATACAAATAAACTAACGACTCAGTCTTAAAGTAGAACAACAGTTTTCTTTTTGGTCACGTGTCTCCATTTAGTGGCTTTTAAACCACTAAAACAATGCCAGTTTGGGGGACTGAAAAATCCTACGGTTTTCAAAGTGCAGGTTTTTAAAAAGGACGCTTTTTTTGTTTAAATGGTAACATCATTCGCATACATATATTGTGCGTTCGGTTTACAGGTATGTGAGTGTAGTGCACTGGTTCCCAACCATGTTGAGGCCCCCCAGCACTGCATGTTTTTCATGTCTCTTTAATCCAAACACACCTGATTCAGATCATCAGCTCATTAGTAGAGAATCCAGGACTTGAAATGGTTGTGTCAGTCAAAAGAGAGATGCCAAATGTGCAGTGTTGTGGGGGGGGCCTCCAGGAACATGGTTGAGAACCACTGATGTAGTTTTTATTTACAACTTGACATCGCCAGATACTGGTCCGGCATACTAGATTTCGTTTTCGCTCATCTGTGTGAATGGGATTGTTTTGACAATGTCATCTGTGCACAAAACTATTAAAAAACACAAAGGAAATCTTTTCAGTTTTTAGTATGTTGTGTAAACACAAAAATTAAAATGTCCCCCTCTCTCCACTTTTGAGTGCAGGACATACATCTCAGTATACGATCAATAACCGATGCATAGAACATAGAAGTCTTCACTTGCTTTTTCTATTTCAATAATCCATTCAGAACAAAAGATCTGTCACTACTTCCATCACAACATAAAGAACCTCTGAAACCGTTTTTTTTTTAAACAATTCTTTTAAGGAACTAATCGAAAGAACACATTTGAGGAAATGAGTCAGATCTTCCATTATTAGTAAAACATAAAGCACACAGACTAATAGCTGTCATTGGTGGGCATTTTTTTCCATTCAAACTGATCTATTGCATGCCAAAGAGGTTAATGGGGAAACTACAGATGTGTCTTTGCATTTAATAACAAATATCAAAGCCTATTAAAATGCATAAAAAGAAAAGTATAAAAAATACATTTGTGTGAGCTACATCTACCTGCTGTGCCAAAAATGTCTCAAATATGAAAAGTAGTTTCTGAGAAAAGGTCTGACATCATGTAATTGGAGATGGTGAAATTCATAGTGACTGTAGTGTTCAGCGGGGTTATTATTGCTAACTGTAACTAAAACCATAAAAAGTCATTATTTGAAATAAAATGAAATGTTTAAAAATGATAGCAAGTTAAAGCAATCAGTTATTTTATTTCAGCTGTCTAAGAAACTGGGTTTTACGTAAGCAAATGCATGGATGAATGAATGTACTTTCCTGACCGAAGTAAAGTATGAGTGTAGTGAATGCTGGATGTGAGATCATATCGTCAGTGTGACACAGCAGGGGTGAAGCAGCTCTTGGGCTTCCATCCAGAAGCTGACTTCATGTGTGGCTAAAAACCACAGATCACTTGGAATGTCTGGAGTCCGTTTGCATTTACCAAACTCTCGAAACACGACCACTTTTGGATGTAACGCTCTCACCCAAACTAACATGACCCAATACGAAACAGGTCAGTTTCACAGAAACGTTTGTCTGCTTCGGTGAGGTTGACTAATGATAGAATTCAAAGTCATTACTGTTTAACCAAACCTCCTTTTTAACTGACCATCAGATCAAATTCATTCTTACTCTGCGGTTGAGTCACTGCTGAATTGTTCACTTGTTTCCGTAATACTGTTCACAGGTACTTGAGAAGTACCCCAACACACCGATGAGTCATAAAGAGATATTGCAAGTGATTCAGAGGGAAAGGCTTAAGGAGATAAGGTGAGATCATTTTACAGAGTATTTCTTGTTTATTAATAAAATAGCAGTTTCTTTTTCACACACGCAGCACTACAGATTGTGCAGGTTGCCCCTGAACTATACCACATCATATAATTTTTTTTTATTGTGTTTTTTATGTGGCCACATATCTAATTTATCTCTTTTTTTATTTTATTTCTCTGTTGTCTTCCAGAAGGTAAGATTATACAGTAGTACATCCTTCTCTCCAACTAACTTAAATCCGTTAGCCAAGACCTATGCATGTTATTAACATGTCCCCAGTTGACACAGCATGCAAAGGGACTCCTAAGAGTGAGGACCCAATGGCCGTGGCTTTGACCATAGTGCTTGTCTTCAGAAATGGCTAGTGGCTTGTTGCGCTTCTGCCAGATTTGCTCTGTTGAAGATACTGTATAAAAGCTATACTAAATAAATCTAACCTCCTTAAGCTTGTTTTATTATCATTGCGATTATTATTATTTTTTTTAAATATTGCAGACTAAAACCAATCAGTAGTTTGCTTGAGAAGACAAATAGTACAAAACAAAATGTAGAAAATATAACTCCCTTTTGTTGCTTGGAATAAAGCTGACGTGAAATAAGATAAAGTATTAATTTGTATGAAAACATGAAAAATGTTCGATCAACAGCTAACTGAAATAAGTTCAAGCACTAAATCACTAACTGCAAGTACATAAAAACTAAAACTGAGATGTCTAAATTAAACCAAAAACTAAATAATAAAAAAAAAATAATAATAATAATAAAATGGCAAAAGCATAGAACAGAATAACTTACATTTGAACTAAAATTACAATCAGATCTGGTCATAAAAAATAATAGCTAGTTTAAAATATTTGTTTAAAAAAAACCAATAAAACAACTATAATAGTATATAAAAAAACAAAACTAAAAAAACACACCATTTACTTTTTTACTTTACTTTTTAGTCTATTTGTTTTTGATTTTACATTTACTTTATATTTTCTTTGAAAGATTGTCTTAAAGTACTGAATTTGAATGTTTGTGTATATTATGTGCAGAATTTGCATTGCATTTTGCATATTTAGGAATGGAAGATGAACAGGAAGTAACACTTTTATTATGTTTTTGTTATGCCAGGATCAAAAGCCAGACATTTGAAGTCATTTATAGCCATATTCAGTCATCTAGATTTCTTGTAATGTAGCATGTTTTCAGTATTTTTACGTAAAACAAGTTTCAATATTTTATTTACATTTATATCAACATACACAAATATCTGGAAATCAGCCACTGAACTGTGATCTTTGTTGGAACCTTTTAGTTGTGTGAAGACAGTGATTGATTAAATCAGCCGTTTTGTTTTTTTTCCCAGTGGAACGTCACCTCTTGCCTGTCTCAATGCCATGCTCCATACAAACTCACGTGGAGAGGAGGGGATCTTCTACAAGGTCCCCGGCAGAATGGGAGTCTATACACTGAAGGTAAACACACTTAACCGTTACCAGAGTCCCACAGCAACTCTCACAAAATAAGTGATTCGATTTTCAGAAGATACACAGAGTGCAGCAGCTGGGTTTTGGAAGTTAAAAACCGCATAAAACTCCAACAACTACATTTTTCCCATAAAGAAAGTGATTTTTAACAGTAAATAGAGCTGTTGTGAGCTCTATATGCTTTTGTTTAAGCCATCTATTTACATTATTTCAATTTATGTTTAAAATAATCATGTTTAACAACACAGTATGTTGTTTAAAAAAAAAAACCAAAACTACACTACCCATAATGCTGTGCAGAAAATTCATCCAATCAGAAAAAAATGTTTATATTTAAATATTTAAAGGGGTCAAAACACACTTGGTGTCACCCAATCTCATGTTAATCTTGAGTACCTATAGAGTAGTACTGCATCCTTCATATCTCCATATGAAGTCTTTATTAATAAGTTTTATCATATTTTATCACTTTATTTATAAGAAAGATACAGCTTAATGATTCTCTCTGAAAACAGCAGAGCTCCTGGAGGCGTATATTTTGTAAACAATAACTTAAATATATATAATCAAAATGTAAAATATATAGTTTTCACAATTGTTTTTAATTTGATTTTGAAATATTTCTTGGGGTTGTAGTTTTTCCCTTCACTAAAGTTGTTAGGCATGCAATTTTTTTTGTTGGACCTTCAAATATGGCTTCATATTTGCTTCAAATTAAAGTCTGTAATGTTGTGGTTCACCTCATAGCTGGTTTGCTTGTTTTATGGCTTATAACGCTTTAACAGAGCATTTTTCAAAATCCTTATGGGAAAAACGAGTGGAAAAAATGCTTTCAGAACCAACACCGCTGAAAAATACTGTATACTGCTGCTAACATATCTGCCTTGAATGACAATATATAAATGTGGGGTTTCTATTGCTTTGCTTTGTTAATACGGTTCTGCTGACTCGCATGAATATTTGCCATACCACTATTATAATTAATGCTTAATTAACGTTAGCATAACAGACCCCCGATGATCTATTAAATGCATTTATTAACACTAAATGTTTGATTAAATTCAAATGAGCTGTTTTAATGGAAATTCAAATTAGTGTTGATGTGATGTGCATGGTTTGTGTATTTATGTGAGCAGAAGGACATTGGAGACGTGGTGAAGGAACTGTCAGAAGATGCTTCAGAGGACAGCAGTGATAACATGTCTGATACCCGATGCACAGAAAATACCAGCACCACTACCTACAGCAAAGATGGACGCAGAGGAAGGTGGAAGAGGAGAGGTACCACATTTTATGAATTATTAGCCATAATTAGAGCTGGAGTGTGTCATCTTTACACCCTAGTGTCACCAAACAGAACTCCAGAATCAGTAGTAAATTTCATTACAGCTTGTGTCTGTATATTTAACTGGGATTTTAACATTTAACATATAATTTCTTGCTTAAAATGCATTATTTCATATTTTAATTAAAAAAGGTATAGCTATTAATTAAAAGTAGTAGTTTTTGTTTTTTTTAATATTGTTTTAATATACTTTCAAATCTAATTTATTTCTGTGATGGCAAAACATTTTCAGCATCTTTACTCCAGTTTTCAGTGTCACAGGATCCTTCCGGAATCATTTGCTGATTCGCTGCTCAAAAACATTGCTTATTATTTATGTATATTTATGTTAATAACAGTTGTGCTGTGGAATATTTTTGTGGAAACCATGCATTTTTTCAGGATGCTTTGATAAATGGAAAGTTCAAAAAGAACACCATTTATTAATTTTTTTTTTTTTTGTAACATTATACATGTGTTTACAAAAAAAATGCATCCTTGCTGAAAAAGTATCCACTTCCTTAAAAAAAAACATTGCTGACCACAAAATTTTTTGTGTAGTTAAATATTTATTTATAAATATATTAAAATATTAATGCTCCACAGTTTACATGCTGTACTGGATAAGCGGGTTTGAAACAAAAACAAAAAAAAAGGCCATTGCCTTCAAAATTAAAATGCTATAAATGACATTTTAATTCAAGTATAACTTAGTCTGTTTGTTATGACTGTAAGATATCTTATAGTTGTTTGGGAGAACATTTTTTTTTAAGGTTTTGTCCAAACGTGTTTTAGTGGGTGAAGCTTAAGCAAATCACTGTTAGATATCATGACTGATGCCATCTGTTGTGCGATGGAATACGTAGATCGCATGCTGAACCATAACTCTATGCTGATAAATGACCTCACATCTACGTTTAGGTTTCCCCCGTTCAAGTCAAAATATTGTTTGAATGCAAAACACCCTTTAAACAGGAAATTCTACTTTTTTTTTGATACCACTTCCTCAAATATATGAGAGACTAGTTCGACGCTAACTGAACAAATGTAGGTTTTACCTCAATTTATCTTGCAGAAACTTTTTTGTGTTTGAAAGTTTTTGAGAATAATGCACTCTAACAGAGTGAATTCATGCAGAACCAAGTACTGTAAGTAAGACTTTCATCTAAATATCCTGGTGAAACTTTGAAGCTGTGGATTGAGAAAATGAAGATTATTGTGTCAGAGAAAAAGAAACTAACTCTGCAAAAACCAGGAAATAATTATTGATTTAGCAGCATGCTATTTATTTGTCTTTTTAAAAAAAACACCCATGCTTTAAAAATGTGCTTGGATGACTGTAAAATTATATTACAGTGAAACACTTGGGAGTTTCCATTTTTAGGGCTTAGGTTCTGATCTCAGTACATGGTTTTTAGTTGTGTTACCACTGCATATTAAATTTGCTAAATATAGAGTATAAATGTGTTTTAATGCCTTTTAGACATTTGTTGTGAATCTTTCGATTTAAAAATGTCACCAAAGGAAAGTTAAAAAGTGTATTTAGGAATTTAAGGTTGTCATGGAACAACACTAGCAACATAATTTGCAGGTGATAGTGAAAATTTATTTTTATTATTATTATTTATATATATATATATTTTATGAAAACACATCTTCATCAGATATTGTTCTTTTTAATGTATTAAAATGACTGTGAAGTGAAATTAAGTTTCTGCATATGTCTATGTGTGAATTTAACTGTTTGTGGTATTAATGTGCAAGCATGCAACTAATGCATTGCTTTCCTCTCATTCTCAGTGCCAGCAAAACTGCAATCTCAGCCGTCTTCTCCTCAGTCTCGCTGTTCATCTCCGTCAGTCGCAAGCAGCAAACTCATATCCCCATCACAGAAGCACAGCAAGAAAGCCCTCAAACAGGTACTGCCACTTACACTTATTATGTATGCTTATTTATTTGGTTATTAATTGTAATTACTGTGAATAACATAGGTGTCTTATTTCCATGGTATATATTTTATATATATATTGTATATTTTATATACAATATATATATCTCACTTTGTGATAGTTTTTGCTAAGCATTAAACATAAAATACATTATATATTAATAATAACATGGTATGGAATATTTGGATAATCAGTGAATTAAAAACTAATTAAAGGTACTTAATCTCATTTTGTTATTTTCTATTCTTGTGATTGGAACTTAATTGAAAAAGTTTCAGTAATTGGTTACGGTTCAAACTAATATGAACACCAAAATTATAGTTCATGTTTTTTTCTTGCTCTCATGTGTAAATACTGTGAAAGGTAGGCCCTATAGTTCACCCAAAAATTACAATTATGTTATTAATTACTTGCTTTCATGTTGTCCCAAACTTGCAAGACCTTTGTTCATCTTCGGAACCCAAATTAAGATATTTTGTATATTTTTGACCCAGGGTCAACCCTAGAGTGATGTCCAGTGTTGGCGGTAACGCGAGTTACGTAATAATATTACTTTTTCCAAATAACTAGTAAAGTAACACGTTACTTTTTTAATTTTAGAGTAATATTTTAAAAAAGTGACGCAAGTTACTTTGTTTTCTTATTTATTGACTGACAAGTCTCCTGACTCTAGGAGAAATCAGAAATACAGAGGCATTGTGTGCGGTGTGTGAATACAGTGTAGTTCTAGACTAAATGTTAACTCAATATTGTAATGCATTACTTTTAAAAGTAACTTTCCCCAAAATTTCTGATGTCACATGGACTATTTTAATAATGTCTTTACTACCTTTTTGAGCCTTGAAGTGTGTGTCAGTTTCATTGCTGTTTATGGAGGGTGAGAAAGCTTTCGGATTTCATAAAAAATACATTAATTTGTGTTTCATTTTTGGGTGAACCCTCCCTTGAAACACTTAAACCACATAGATGTATCTACCATGGTATATTAAGATCTTTATTGAGTCGAGACCCCCTGTGCTCTCTGTTTGCAATACAGCAGCAACCTATGTTATGTAAACTGTGGGTTCATAGACATTCTCGTTTTTTTGTCATACTTCATTTATAGGCACTGAAACAGCAGCAGCAGAGGAATCAACGGCGCCAATGTGGAATCCCCAATGCCTCCAGCCCACGATTGCTCCTAAAGACTGTCAAAGACATGGCTCACGACTCCTCCAAATCCTGTACATGCATACAGTATTTGATGTTAAAGGGATAGTTCATCCAAAAATTAAAATGTTATGTGTATCTACTTACCCCCAGGGCGTCCGAGGTGTAGGTGACTTTGTTTCTTCAGTAGAACACAAACGAACATTCCAAACGTTCCAAAGCTCTGGGAGTAAAAAAAAAACATACACAGATGAAACCAAATT
>JAUMHE010000069.1:14357576-14369071 GCA_032359235.1 Enteromius mattozi | reverse complement strand
ATGGGTTAATACATTTGATTTCCATTGATCATTTTTGTGTGATTTTGTTGTCAGCACATTCAACTATGTAAAGAACACAGTATTTAGTAAGAATATTTCATTCATTCAGATCTAGGACGTGTTATTTTAGTGTACCCTTTATTTTTTAGAGCATTGTGTATATATATCTATCTATCTCTCTCTATATATATATATATATATATATATATATATAGGCTACGTATATTCCTATGTCTTAAGTGCAAAAATATAGTTTAGTGGCAAATAGGCTTTAACATGATTTTTTTTTTTTTTTGTGAAAGCAATTTTTATTCCTGGATGAATTTTTTTTCTCTTTGTTCTGTTAAAAATAAATATAAAAATAAGTGCAATTTAAAATTCTAACCCAGGAATTTTTGAGATTAAAAAAATTAAAGTGAATTCAAACACTTGCCAAATTTGTAATGATACTGAAACTGTATTTAACTAGCCAGCTAGTTTAATTGGTTTTAACTAGCCAGCTAGTTAAAACCAATTAAAAAACCTTTAAAAAAATAAAACCTGCTAAAAAACCAATAGAAGCCCTATAGAAACCATCACAGAAATTTTAATGGTTTCCATTAAAATTCCGTAATGAACCATTAACTTTTTCCAGTAATACCATTACAAACCATTACAAAATTCCTTTTTGTAATGTGTTTTGGGCACATTTCCAATAGGATAGACACCATTATACTTTCCATTAAAACCAATACAATTCCCATTATAACCATTAAATCCATTACATTTTGTATTGTGTTTTGGGCAGGGTTCTATTATTTTTTTCAGGAGGGGTATAATAAAGGAAGTTAAAAATTTGATTTGATTTGTTTTATCAGTAGGCTATAGTTCTACCCCTACAGTATATATTTAACACTTTAATCTTTTTTTTTTTTTTTATCTTAATCAGGTTTTTGCTTTGTCTACCTGCTGTAGTAGGCTGTACTTAATGTAAGCCTACAGCCTTGCGCAAAATAAAAAATGAACATCTTTTTGTGTCTTTGACGTAAACATAATAAGCGTACACACGCAGTATTAGTTACTAAGCATATCTGAGCAAGCATATTGCACTGCATTACATAAAACAAGCAGTCGGCTAATAGCTTAGTAATGATCATGCACATGAAGAGCAATAGTGCTGCTCGGTGATGGGAAAGGCAGGAGTGCTCTGCTGTCCTCTGCTGTTGGCTGGTGCTCAGAGAAGCGCTCGTGCTGCAGTTCCTACAAGACCGAATCAAACGGAACGGTAACCACGGCACAAACATGACGATGGGGGAGCGCAGCGCAAGCAAACTGCGGATTATCGGGTCGGTATTTGTCAACCTGTATTAAAAAAAAAAAGTGAAACGGAAGAGAGGTATAATGAAGACGATGATGAAGATGATACGCCAAGAATCGAGCGCGAGACCGTTGATCGCTCTCATCAGATGCTGATGATGGTCAGGCGACCTGCGTGATTTCCTCCCTCTGGTAAGATCATCCGCTAACGATGCTTTCACATTCAGATGCTAATACAACCGACCGTGTCCTCAGAATATCATCTTACGGATCCAGCTGTATTTGTGCACCATATAGCATCTTATTTATTTAACATGCCAGGTACACAGGGAGTCAAATAAAGATAACATGGCCGTATGCGTTAAGCGTAGACGCATTCGGGGTGAATTACTATTTTAAATACGCGAGTGTTTGTACAGTGTGTATTTCCGTCGGTTAGTGAAAAAATCCTCACGTTGAGTCACGTCAAAGCGCGAGTCTTTATAGTGTGTTACTTCTACCTCAATGGGCCTTAAATTCACTTAGTAGTAGCCCTGCAACATGCAATTAGATTAGCAAAACGAACGGAACCATTTGAAGCCAGAAGTCATAACGTCAGCAGTGTCTTTAACGGGCAGGAATGACATAATGCTTTCTAGTGGTGTTCCTTTGCTGAACGAATCGGTGCTTTTGAGCGAATCTTTTATGTGTTCGATTCCATGCACTGACTCGGATGTTTAGGTTCCCTGAAGTGTCTCCTCCTGCTGCCTTCCTGTAATTAGGATGCAATAGTAACCCATCTAGTGAGAAAAACAGAGCATCACTTAACAAATACGCCAGTTTATCTGATTAAGCTGCTAGCTAAATTCAGAATAGCACTGTAAAATTTGATTAAACGAATTAAATGTTGGCCTAGTTTTGTTTGCGTTAGTGAATGTATATACTGGCAGGTTGGTTCAGTAATGTGTAGTAGGCCTAATATTTTTGACTATAATAAAAGCACTGAAATTAGATGTGCAACAGTTGGGTTCCATTACTTATTACTCATTTTCTCAATATGAAAATGTAATTTTAATGATAAGTTGCAAATCTTTGTTGATCAATGGCATATGCATTTGTTGAAGCCATCTGTGCATTTTAGCTCATTTAAAAAAAGAAAATGAAAAAGTATAACAGCAGGAATGCATCTGCTGTTCTACAACAAATGTCTTAAAATACATTTATTTTAAAATAAATCTATAACAGCAGATGCATTCCGAGAGCTCTCTGTCCCTCCGATATACAGTACAGCAAAAGTCCTAATGTGAGGGACATCATTAAAATAGTCCATGTGACATCAGTGGTTCAACCCTAATTTTAAGAAGCTACAAGAATGCTTTTTGTGTGCAAAGACAACAAAAATAACGACTTCAACATCACCCTATATAGTGCCATTTTGGAGAGTATCACATATGTAAACAAGTATGCAATGTATGTACGTGGACACGTTGTTTAGGTTCAGATCAAAGCGTTAACAACCTATCTGTGAGATGAAGATGATGAAGATGAACAAAGGTTTTACAGGTGTGGAAGGACTTAATTAATGACAGAATTTTAATTTTTGGGTGAACTATCACTTTAAATATTGTACGTGTGCTTTGCAATAAGCTTAAAATATAATGTTTCTATGAATATAATCATCAACTTTAAACAAATTAATTTTATTTTTCACCATTGTTTTTAATTTGATTGTCTTTCGCAATGCTTCATGGGATTGTAGTTCTTTTCTTCAATAACATAGGTTTATTTGCTGAAAGTTTACTCATCCTCAGGCCATGCGAAGATGTAGATGAGTTTGGTCCTTTATTAGAATATTTGGAAACATGTATCATTAAATGTTCCTCAGTGGATCCTCTGCAGTGAATGGGTGAGAGTTTAACAGCTGATAAAAACATCCGAATAATCCACAAGTAATCCACACAAAGTCGTTTTACTGAATCAGGAGAGAAATATGCACAGATCAAGTACTGTTTCCAAGTGTGAACAGTTCTAAACAAATAGGTCAGTGAGAGGACAACAGGGGATGGACTTTTTCACTAGAGGATGCATAATTATGGATTACGCAATGGTTTATCATGGATTTGTGTCTTACAAACATGCAGCTTTTCACTTCACAAGATGTTAATTGATGGACTGGAGTGGTTTGGAT
Source organism: Enteromius mattozi (assembly GCA_032359235.1). Taxonomy (NCBI): domain Eukaryota; kingdom Metazoa; phylum Chordata; class Actinopteri; order Cypriniformes; family Cyprinidae; genus Enteromius; species Enteromius mattozi. Next base: position 14,365,608 of record JAUMHE010000069.1, on the reverse strand, counting down.
TATTGTAGTGTTTTTATCAGCTGTTTAGACTCTCATTCTGGCGGCACCCATTCACTGCAGAGGATCCATTGCTGAGCAAATGATGTAATGCTAAATTTCTCTTGATGAGGAGCTCATCTACATCTCGGGTAGCCTGAGGGTGGGTACGTTTTCATTTATTTGTGTGAGCGTTTGTTTTAATGAATCACTCACTGAATCAGCAAGTGAGTCAGAACAGTTCATCTTGACGAAGTGAATCAAAGGATTCAAGTCACTGGGATTTCTAAAAACCCTTTCCACTAATGGAAGCAGCAAGTAAATATGAGTTGACGGCTGATGTAACACTTTATGGTGAGGATGTAAGAACTACAGTTACACAACAGTAATAACTCTACTACAATATCTAAGCATTATGTATATATTTTTACACTCATCAGAATTCTTTGTCTTCATGTGACTCCTTAGCGGCTCGTTTCTCATCTCTCTCTTGTCTCTGCAAACTAATTTAACTTAAAGCAATTTTTAATGTATAATATGGATGTATCTTCTTTTTCCACAGTCATTATGCTCAGGATTATTCCTTCACTGCCTCTATGATGTGTCCTCTTCTTGTCACTATTAAGTGGCTCCTTAGCGGCTCTTGTTTCATTAGCTCACAGGATGCAGTCTGTGCAGACACTATTGTCATACATAATCAGCTCTAGCACAGAGCAAGAGAACTCAAATGCCCTTTTATGAACAAGGGATTTATTCCAGGGTTTATTTTTGTATATGTGTGTGGGTTGGATTTGGGGGGAGGGGTATTTCCCCAGATGTCAACATCAAAATGTTTTTCCTTACATAGGAGCTTCGTGGTTCCTTTGCATCACCTTATCTGAGTCCCAGCCAACCTGACAGGTCAGTAATAGAGTCTTTTCCTGAGAGTCAGTTTCCAGTGGATTGACGATATATGCACTGAGTTTGCAAAAGACCGCACAAGAGAGTTCTGAAAGTCTTTTGATTAAAGGAATGTGGAATAATATACACAGAGATAGATTCCTAAAAAAAGCACCATTTATTGTTTTATTTAACTAGCCATTATATTACTTTAAATGAAAATGACTGTATTGCAATTGTTTTGTATTTGTATAGCGGTTTCAATTTCTTTATAAAATATTTGCAAGCATGTTCGAATGCTGTTTTGTGATTGTTGTGTCCTCGTAATGAGGCCGTGGTTAAGCTGTGGTATTAAATGGACCTTTTTGTGTTGTGTAGAATGATTGAAGAGGGAAGTAAAAGCAGCAAGTCCATGGTGGAGAAGAGACAGCTCTTCATGGAGATGAGTGAGTTGCTTTCTGCACAATGCACCGCACACATACACAGAGGACTTGTCGAAAACTATTCGCCCTTCACTGCCACAGGGCAGTAGGCTGGCACAAACTAGTATCTCTGGTTGGAAGGCAAAACTGATTTTGAGAAAACAGTAGGACCAGGTTCATGGTTCAAGTAAAACTGCAGTATAAAATGTCACAGTTGCTTTGTATGTTCAGAGTGTTTTTGACTTCTTTTTTCTGTGGCACACAAATGGTTATATCATGTGGTCTGCTTTTATGAAATTTCGAAGGTCACGTTTACAGATTCTCTACAAACTTTTCATACAGGGGAAATCCAGTCATTTCTCTGCAACCAGGAATTTTGTGCATGGGCGAAAATTGTCCATGCATATTTTGCTTGTGTTTGTGAAGTTGGTGACGTGCATTAACCAATAGAAAGCTGCTTGATTGGAAAGTGACATCTGCATGAGCAGTGCTGTATATTCTGCTACACTATTAGAAATAGACAATGTATTTTGTAAATCGTACATCAAAGGAAAGCTTACTTATGGTTTATATTACCTTGAATGTTTTAAAGGTATATGTTTTAAAGAACTGGAGTTGAGGACAACTGGTTTAAAGGACTTTGCAATGTGACAGTAACAAAATTGATCTCATTTTCACCAGGGGCACAAAACTTTGATGTAATTCGCCTCTCAACGTATAGGACAGCATGTAAGCTACGATTTGTTCAGAAACGATGCAACCGTAAGTCCTGTCTCTGTGCTATTTTAAAATACCATTTTGTGATGTGCAAATCACTTTGGTATATGCGATACTTGTATATGAAAAACAACAAAACATATCCATTCTGTATTTCTAACGATCTCACTGGTGTGCTTTTCTGTCATAGTTCATCTAGTGGATGTGTGGAACATGATCGAAGCTTTCCGTGACAATGGGTTGAGCACGTTAGACCACAATGCGGAAATTAATGTGTCACGCCTGGAGACCATTTTGTCCTCCATCTTCTACCAGCTCAACAAGCGGCTGCCCACCACCCACCAGATAAACGTGGATCAGTCCATTGGCTTGCTGCTAAACTTCATCGTGGCCACTTATGACAGGTGTGTTGTTAGTGAGGGAGATTTGTTTTTCTCTCAGGGGGTCGCTTGTGGCAGTATGTCCCTGCAAACCTGATGGACTGTGAGTCATATGCATCGTGACAAGAGTGAGTGTTTGGAAGGCATAGGCTCTGTTCCAGAACATAGTGAGCTGCCTACGGAGGCAGCATTTCAAGACACTGAAAATACACTAATAAGGTGAAGGCTATAAGGTAGGCAGCCTAATTATATTGCTTGCTAAGATACCACAGTTCGTTTTGCCAAAAGTGCAGTCATATTTACCAATATATATATATATATATATATATATTTTTTTTTTTTTCTTTTTACTTTTGGAGGCACTTTTATCCAAAGCAACTTAAAAATTAGGACAACATAAGCAAATAAAACCAACAAAAGAGCAATAATATGTAAGTTCTGTGACAAGTCTCTGTTAGTTGCATATGAGTCCCTCAGTTGTCCTCAGTGTGAAAAGAAATGGATCTCAAAATCATACAGTCATTGTTGGAAAGGGTTAAAATATGCAAAAGATGCTGGAAAACCAAAGAATTTGTGGGATCTGAAAGATTTCTCTGAGTGTCCCCGCAATTACAGGCTGGTGTAAAACCAATAAATCATCCATTAAAGAACGTCATGCAAGTTTACTGCAACAAACATTTACTTCAACAATACAACAAAATTCTGTTGCGTTAACTTCACATGCTTTTGAAAATCCAGCATTTAGGTGATCCTGATAAGCTATCATTGTTACAGATGTAAACACAATGTGTCCAAAGCAATCTTGGTTATCTTTGGCTGCACTAACATTTTAATATTTAAAATTTACGCTAAAAACAACTGAACACCTAATGAAAATTAAGAAGCAACAAACACACACACACACACACACACAGAGAGAAGATGGTGCACAGATGCTGAATGAATGAATTGGTGGGTCAATTTTGAACTGGTTCATTTACATGAATCGTTCAAACGAAGCAATAGACTAAAATGAATCAGACTTGCCTACACTAAAAAAGAGCTAGAGGACATTTTAGCTTCCTATGCACAATGTTACAAAAAAAAGGTGGTGTAGCTTTCTCATGCTACACTTCTGCCTGGTGCAAAAAGTAGTTACTGTATACTGTAAATGAAAACAGGTACAGAAAACATACTTGATGCAATATGTCCTTAACTTTTAAACTAAAACTCATAAAAACTGGGGAAAGGTTATGCGTTTTCTCTGTGGAGTTGTGGGCCTTGTAACGCTATCAACATTACATGTTCTGTTTGCACAAACATTTCTAACAGATAAGAGTACAGAATTTGGTGTAGTCCAAACATTACATTTAATTTACATAATTACATAGTTTAGCATTGCTATAACACAGCGTCTTCTGATAATGTGGTGTTTGCGTTTCAGTGAAGGCCATGGGAAACTCACAGTGTTTGCTATGAAGGCAATGCTAGCTACGATGTGTGGTGGTAAAATACTGGACAAATTACGTTGTAAGTATCATGCCTATAATACAGCTATTCAGCAGTTATTTTACAAAGACACAATAGATATTTTCCGTCATAAAGTGGAGTTCATATACTGTATAAGGCTTAACTCTTGTGGTAACACTTTACTATAGGGTTCGTTAGTTAACAACTTTAGTAATCATGATCTAAGAATGAACAATACTTCTACAGCATTTATTAATCTTAGTTAATGTTAATTATAGTATTTACTAATGCATTATTAAAATCACAAGATGTGTTTGTTAGCATTAGTTAATGCACTGTGAACTAACATGAATAAAAAATGAGAGACTGTATTTTCAATCACATTAACAAAGATTAACGAATAGTGTAATAAATGCATTGTTCATTGTTTGTTCATGTTAGTTAATGCATTAACTAATGTTAATAAATGACACATTGTAAAGTGTTAGCACTGTTGTTGATTAGCATTGAATCTGTAGTCATTTTGCTCTGTTCTTTTTGCTAAGTAGTTACATTTCTCTCTGCTAAACTCTAAGTTTTACTCAGTTTTAAAGACTGTAAGCTCATATATATGTCTATCTAAGTGTATATTTTATACGCAGACTTTTATTTTAAAATAATATACAAAAAGGGCTTTTATGCCAAAAAGTTTCACTGAGAGTTTGGCTCCCCCTTCTGTACAGAATGTGTACTGAACTCAAGTGTTTTCTGAATACTCATTTAGAATTATTAAAAGGCATCTCAAAACTACTACTACTACTACTATCACTACTAATAATTATAAATATGCGTTTTCATCCCACAAGTGTCTTTTAGCTGTATAGACAGATCTTGTCATAATGCTTGAAATGATGAAAATACACAAATGAAATGTCAATTTACCACATCATGGAATTATTTTGTCAAATAATAATGCATTTTAACTAGAGATGTTTTCCATTTCATGTTTTTTATTATTATTTTTTTTTTTTTATAGTTACAACTTATACATTTTAGGGAAGCTTATTTGTAATTTCTTTTATCGCTCCACAACAATGAGCATCATTTTATCATCTTTATTGATAATGATTAATCATACTTATTAGCTATCATCATGCATTATAAATAATATGTAAATTAAGCATTAAATCCACATAGTTTTTTAAAATATTTATCCATGACATCCCAATTAAAAAATAAATATACTGATATGTATTTGAAATACATGTATTTCATGCTAAGTATACTAAAAATACATTTACATGTTTACATATTTAATAAAAATACCATGTAATTGTACTTTCGGTATACTAAACTAGTAAACTTGAGGTCTGGACTACTTTTGTACTTAATGAGCTTTAATTCTGATATACTGAAGTATATTTGATTGTTCCAGAGTGGAACTATTGCAAGAATACTTCAGGTATACTTTAAATATCTTAAATTTAAAGGCCAATATTATACAGAGATAATACAATCCTTATTAATAGTGATATTAATACACATTTCGGGCATAATATAAAGAAGCGTTCATTGTGCACAAGTTTAATTATAATATTTATATCAGTAAGTCTCAAGTGCTATGTCTCAGAATCACTTCTGTCTCTTTCAGATATATTTTCCCAGATATCAGACTCAAACGGGGTGATGGTCTTTGCCAAATTTGACCAGTTCCTGAGGGAAGTGTTGAAGCTACCCACGGCGGTGTTCGAGGGGCCGTCATTTGGCTACACCGAGCACTCTGTGAGAACATGCTTTCCTCAGCAGGTGAGTACACTAATCTGCTTCAAATAGCAGCAAGAGTCCCCTTAAAACGATCAGGATCTCATTCAACCTGTCTGGAAGTCTTAGAGGCTTTCGCTAAGAGTGTCTTATCTGTGCTTTGCCAGAAAAAGATCTTGCTGAATACGTTTTTAGATGTGTTGATGGCAGATCCACCCCCGCAGTGCCTCGTATGGCTACCTCTCATGCACCGACTCGCTAATGTAGAGAATGGTACGTGGCTTTTTTTGTATCTTATTTCCCATCGCCCACTGCATCTGGACACTTCACTCACAAAATAGGGCTCAGTTAAGACGCGGTGTGCAACTGTCTTTGTGCTGCTGTCCCGCAGTCTTCCATCCAGTGGAATGTTCTTATTGCCAGAGTGAGAGCATGATGGGTTTCCGCTACCGCTGTCAGCAGTGCCATGGCTACCAGCTTTGTCAGAGCTGCTTCTGGCGTGGTCATGCCAGCGGTCCCCATAGCAACCAGCACCAGATGAAGGAGCACTCCTCATGGGTATGTAGCATTAGTTCACCCAAAAATGGAAATTCAGCCTTCATTTGCTCACCCTCATTCCAAACCTGTGTTCATTTCTTTCTTTCTAGGAAACACAAAAAGAAATGTTTTATATACTATTGAAGCTGTTCTTTAGCTTGTAATGAAAGTCAAAGGTTAAAAACATAAAGGTACATGATTAGAATACTTATGTATTCATATACACATACTATATTTCAAAACAGATTTAATTTATGCAGTCTAAGGTTTGACAGAAATTCTTGTCCAAAGAAATTTCTGATCATGTTATTTAAATATGATATAATATTATTATTAATTGTACATTTTAATATAATTTAATATACTATATTTTTTAATGTGATAATATAATAATACTAGGTAGAAATATATACAGTATGAATGGACTAGGTATACACACACACACACACACACATATTATTTCTTATATTTGAAACATAAATGCCTTATTTCTTATATTTTTCTTATATATCTTATTTCTGTTATGCAGCACTGAATTTTCTGCATCATTACTCCAGTCTTCAGTGTCACATGGTCACAGTTGTGCTGCTTAATAATATTTTTTGGGACCTGGGATTTTTTTCAGGTTTTTTGAGAAATAAAAATTTTAGATTTAAAGAAATTTAAAGAAAAATACATTTTGTGGTTCAATTTACACTACTATTCAAAGGTTTGAGTGAGTAAAATTTAAAGAAATTAATCCTTTTATTCAGCAAGCATGTGTTAAATGAATAAAAAGTAATAGTAAAGACGTATTTTTGTTGGAATAAATGCTGTTCTTTGTAATTTTTTATTAATCAAAAATTTAATAAAAAGTATCACAGGTTCCAAAAAAATTTTAAGCAGCACAACAGATTCAACACTGATAATAAATCTGCATATTAGAAGGATATTTGAAGGATCATGTGACACTGAAGACTGGAGTAATGATGCTGAAAATTCAGTGCTGCGTAACAAAAATAAATGAGTTTTTAAAGTAAAATAAGATGGCAATATTAGAAATTGCAATAATATTTCACAATATTACTGTTTTATTTAAATACAGCTTTGATGAGCATAAGAGACTCCTTTTTAAAAAAAAAATAACAAAAAGAAAACATCCTATTGATCCCAAACTTTTGAACAACTGTGAAAAGTTCAAAAGAACAGCATTTATTTGAAAGAAAAATATTTTGTAACATTATAATTTTTTTTTATAAACCTTTGAATAATGTAATACATTCTTGCTAAATAAAATTATTTCTTTCCAAACCCCAAACTTTTAAACAGTAGTGTATGTGTTTAATAGCACAATTGTTTGGCGGATGAGCAACAAGTCTTTTGTTTCCTGTTAAATGTCATTCTTCTCTAATTCAGGATTTCAAGGCGTTTGTGTTTTGCAGCGAGTGAGTTATATTGATTACATTTTTAATACTCAAGTGTTGTTCCAAAGCTCAGTCACACTGCTGGAAATTACAGCTCGGGAAACGATTCGCACTGCCTCCCAAATCCAATTATAATAGTCCCCCCCTCCATTCTTACTACCTCAATAAAGATTCTTTTTCTAACCACAGAGCAGGGATTTTGCTGAATCAAAGATCTTTTCATTAACTTTCAATGAAATGTATCACACACAGAGGGTACGGAAAGTATTCAGACCCCCTTAAATTTTTCACTCTTTGTTATATTGCAGCCATTTGCTAAAATCACAGAATTGTTGACATTTTTGCAGATTTATTGAAAAAGAAAAACTGAAATATCACATGGTCCTAAGTATTCAGTATAAGTAAGTATGCTTACTAAGTATGCTCCTAAGTATGCTGTGACACTCATATACTTAACTCAGGTGCTGTCCATTTCTTCTGATCATCCTTGAGATGGTTCTACACCTTCATTTGAGTCCAGCTGTGTTTG
>JAUMHE010000069.1:14328735-14357476 GCA_032359235.1 Enteromius mattozi | reverse complement strand
GGGGTGCTGTGTGTACATTAATGAGGAAAAAAATGAACTTAAATGATTTTAGCAAATGGCTGCAATATAACAAAGAGGGAAAAATTTAAGGGGGTCTGAATACTTTCCGTACCCACTGTGTATATCTCTCCATTTAATTATACAAAATGCTCTAGCTTCACATGGGAAGTAAGTCAGCGATTTTTACACATACAAAATAAATACCACAAACTTGCAAATATTTGAATTGCATTCGATTTTATCAGCTAAGTACATGTAAGGTATTGCGTCTAGTATTTATTTTTAACTTCGCAGAATTTTTTTTCACTCATTTTACAGAAGTCTCCAGCAAAAAAGCTCAGCCATGCCATCAGTAAATCTCTGGGCTGCATGCCGATCGGAGAGCCGCCTCACCCTGTGTTCCCAGAGGCATCGGAAAGACCTCAGGATCTCGCACACACCACGTAAGAGTGCTTATTCAGTTAAATTTCTCTCTGCCGTCTCAGCTCTGTATGACATATACATCCCAAACCATTCATTCACTGCATTTCTGAGTAATTTTGCTACACATTTGCTACAGCATAAGAACGCAAAGTTGGCGTTTACAGCTTTAAAGTGTTACTGTTTCTTTACATTTATATAACAATCAGGTACTAATGACGTCCTCTTGTCTGAAATTCCACAGTATTTGTTTCTTATTTCTATAGCGAGAGAGAATATTGATCTGCAGAGCTGTCATGGGAAAGAAATGTAATTAGGAAATGCCAAGAAGAAAGATATTGTGTGTAGAAATATATGGGTACAGTTTTCTCGTTTACTGAATTATAAATATCGTTGAGCTGAATCAATCCTGCCAGACTTTCACTCTAAGGAACAGGCCCTGGTCTATAAGTACTTTCATTAACTGACACGTGAACTTGAGGATTGATGAAGACCATAAAACAGCAGAACATATGTGCCCTCCTCTGGAGGGAAAGTGTGGCAGATTTACTGTGTTCATTTATTTTGCTGATAAAGCACCAGCGTTATTTGATTATGAGCCATAGAAAGTATTAACAGCTCGGACAATTTGATAATATCATGCTTGTAGGTTTTGAACTGTGGGGGAGGAAAATGAAGAACTCATGATAATTCAGTTTAGTCATAGCTTTTGTCTTTTGATATAGATGTTGTTTTAATCTAGTCAATATTTTGTTATGTTCATCAATTTTAGTCTAGTTTGTCATGACAAATAATTTTAAGCAATAGATACCTGAGTGAAAAATATACTAAAATGTATTTGAAATACATAAATTTTGTGCAAAGTGTACTACAAATATATTTACATATTTATGTGAAAAAAAATACCATGCAATTGTAGTTTTGACGTAAACCGCTATACTTAAAGTCTACTTACTTAAAGACATAAGTCATGTCATAAGTCACACATGTATATTTGCAGTAATAGCTAACAATACATTGTATGGGTCAAAATTATATTTTTATATTTTTATATTTTATTATAAAAAATCATTAGGATATTAAGATCATGTTGCATGAAGATAATTTGTAAATATTCTACAATAAAAATATATAAAAAACTTCATATGATTAGTAATACGCATTGCTAAGAACTTCGTTTGGACAACTTCAAAGGTGATTTTCTCAGCATTTTCATTTTATGCACCCTTCCATTCCAGATTTTCAAATATTGTCCAATCCTAACAAACCATACATGCAAAAAAAAAAAAAAAAAAAAATGACAAGCTTTCAGTTGATGTATACTTTTAATATAAATGTAAAATATTGTGCATTGATCATCAGCATTAAAATCTGACCTTGAGGAATGTCACCAACATCACAGCAGTCCAAACAAAGTGCATGGTGCTGTTTATGAAGTGAAAAAATGTGAAGTAAAAAATAAGATTTACCAGTCCTTAGATCCCATGCAGACAGACGGTCTCCTGTGGGAGCTAAAATAATAGCTGAAGTGCACAGTCATGCTCCAGTGGCATTTCTGAGTTGGCAGAGAATAGCTGCACTAAAACTGATGGAGTTTTCAATTTAATGGAGGCCGCTGATAGTATCTGAGGCGCATCCCCTCGAGGATCCCACGCTGTATCTGTGTAGAGGTATACAAGTTTTTTAAACCCAATGTTTCTCTCAGACGTTCCCTGTGACCCTTTCTGTCTGAAGCAATGTATGTAATTTTGGACTTTTCTTTATTTTTTGAGTCACCTTAATCAATACCAAAATTGATTACTTTTTAATGGGGGCACCTAATTTCTAGTGATTATTGTCGTTTTGATTACAGAGACCGTCTCTGCATTTAATAAATAAATAGTTTAATTCTCGTCATTATACATTACCATCACTCTATTCTCCTATTTGATCATGTTCAGTGCTTTGCTACAATCTGTATGGTTAAAAGCGCTATATAAATAAAAGTGATTGATTGATTGATTGATTGGTAATGCACATAACATTCCTGGTCTTATTGAACGAGGTTACATTATTTCACATTATTTCACTTTTCTAAAAAAGTTTTTAAATGTAGCCTAATCCTTTTCTGTGCTACTTTAATGTTAACTAATACCTCATATTTTTCAACCTTCGCCGTTCTGGCATCAAAACATATTTTTAGAATCCAATCAATTTCTGATGGATAGAATTAAGTATAGTGCATAATTTTGTCCTGTTTAACTCATTATGCCACATTACAAAAATAAAAATGTCTATAGAGTCAACCATCAACATTAAAATTTGCAATAATTCATTTCTGCTTAATAAACAATAAATTTGGACATTATGCTGACACCTAGTGCCTTAGATGTGGAATCATTCAAGTTTTTTTTAAATTTCCAGTTACATTAACTTATTGAGGAAAACTAGTCTAGATTTTATTAGTACATTTTTATTAAGCCTTATTTTATTTATTTTTTTACTGACAGTGTCCTAAAGGTAATGAATGAAGAAATGTTGCTTTGCAGAGATTTTATTCTGTTTATGTGTCTATAGAGAGATTATGAAGCAGCCCTTGTGTAACATTCAACAGTAAATTGACTATTAATTGACAGTTAATGCCAGATTTTAAGTATTCCTATTATAGGCATAATCTATATAGCATTAAAAACAATTGTCAACTTTGATGGTTTTGTACAATGAAAAGTTATACATACTGTATATATTTTCTGAATATATTACCAACAAAAGCTTCACTTATTAAATCAGTTCTTTTAAATATTGGTTTATAAATACATGCAGATCTTGTACTTCGTATTCAACATCTAAACTCCATTTGCTTTAAAACGTGCGTCCTGTTTCATGCAAAATGTGAGATCCCTTGAGATATATTGTATGTTCTGTTTTAAATTGAGTTCTAGTGCAATTCTGCATGTAAATCAACGATAAAATAATGTTTAAATTTTACCGTCTTATTTCCACCTGGAATAGATTCAGACTTAATGAGGAAATTGCCTCTGAACTCACTGTGACCGAAGGGCACATTTGCCAGCTCGTGTTCCACTGCCAGCATCGTCTATTTTTAGTTCCCAAATTCAGATTGCTAAGCAATTAAAACTGCTCTTGAAATATCCCTTTGTGCCGCTCAAATAGCATCAGCTTCAAATGGTCTTCATGTGAAAGACTTGTAGAAATGTATTTTCAAATAAAGCTTCCTATTTACGGATAAAGAGAGCAAGAGACTTTTGTAATGCTTGCTTTAATTGGCCACGCGACAATTAGAGATATGAAAGTGTTGAATTAGAATAGATGAATATCAGACCGTGATTACAATGCGGAGCACATTTTCACGCATTTAAAGACACAAAATGGCATTCGCAACCCATTTAACTTCTGTAATGTGACATATTTCAGAATCAATCAGGATTTAAATGAGAAAATTATGTAAGTGACAAGGCAAATCATTTTAGGTGTTAAGCAAGTTAGCACATTTTGATTAAAGACTGCAAAGACATACTTTTTTCCCCTGTAATGTGCACAGATAAATCATTTACAATAATAATACATTAACATGTATTAAAAAGTGTCATTCTGACATTAAACATGCACTCTGAATACTCAGATGTTTGATTTCTCCCCTTCTGTCACATAATGTCCTCTTAACTTATCTAAATGTAGTTTGAGGAGCCTGTGGGCCACTCGATCTCTTTAGTGCAAAATCAATCTCAAGCCTTTAGCCTTTGCTGTTTACTATGACTCTGGAATGTAACAATGCCACTTTTATGGACTCTAACAGATATTATAGACTGTTTCACTGAGTGTCTTCCTCAGCTAGGTTGCTAATACATGTATTACTAACCTAGGTTCAGTGAAAATACATGCATCTGCATTTTTGCATAAAATGTAGCTGTATGCATACAATTCACTAGAGTTGCTAGCTGAAAGTAACATTAGAGGCAGTAAAATACCAATTTTTATTCCTTTTCGCAAAAATTATGAATAAAGAGGACAGAATATTGATTATTAAAGAATAGCATTTGTTTGCAAAATACTATGGTATGGCTTAAAAACTCTTTTACCATAGTGCAGCATTTATGAACTAAATAATTTTGACATTTGCATTACATAACCAGCTCTGTATGTATGGCTTTTCTGATGTAGTAAACCTGCTCAGTAGCGCACCTGGTACGTTATGGCATTTGCTATGTATAGTCACGAGTCATTAAAAAAGAGCTAAGAGAATGAAAAATGGTATCTTCAGCAAATGCATGCATTTTTACTCATGTTTGCTTTTATTTAGGCTAGAGGTGGTATGTCATTTTCAAATGCAACAGAGCATTAACCTTTTTGTGCTATCAAACTAAAATGCTGTGATGCATGCAGTACAACATCTACTGTAATAGACATTGTCAGATTCACACTCAACTGTTTCAGGTAAATCTGAACAGGCTTTTAGCACCACTTCACCAATTCACTGGATTTCATCTTGAAAGTATTATAATTTTGGAGAGATGTCGCTACAATCACGTATTTCAAATGAGGTGCCATATTACTATTGGGCACACTTTATGTATTTATTTAATACATCAAACTCTGCATATTGCACTTTTTGCATAAATCTCATCTTCCTAGTAGATACATTTTTTTTTACATTTTAAATCTCATGATTTCTATTATTTGATACTGTTTTGAAGAGCTTTTGGTTAGGAACAGAAAGTAATTAGTGCTGTCAAATGATTAATCGCATCCAAAATACAAGTTTTTGTCTACATTTTTTATGTGTACTTTGTATATTTATTATGTATCAATACACACACATGCACTTATATATTTAAGAAAAATATGCTATATTTTTATATTAAATACATTTAAATATAATAATATATTTTTTAAGTCAAAGACGAAACAGGCTTTTAACCAAAAAAAATATAAAAAATACTTGTAGTGCTGCTTTAAAATTTTAAATTATTTATTATCTGTTTAAATTATTTGCATTTTTTCTATTTGCCATTATCCTAGGTTTTACCCATTTGTCAGTAAGATTTTTTTACACTATAAAATTTTAAAATTTAATATGTACAAGTTAGAATAAGCATGTTGTTTGAATTTTTCCCCATCATGACCGTCTCTTGCTCACTGGGTAGCTGGCAGATCAGCGTAAACATGTCTGACTGCCCGTTACTGCCCCTCACAATTGGTCAGCATAGTGTTCCTGCTGGCTTTGACCTCAAGGTGACATCCATCAACATGATCCTCCACATCCCACTGTCACAAGCTGCAGGCCACCTCCTTCTGATTGGTCGTGGCAGAATCAGAGAAAAGGAAAATCATGTCTGCTCTTTGCCCGTGAATCAGACAGATACAGAAACTCTGTGGACAGCCTTGTTGTTGTTGCTTTAAGTGAGATGAATTTCTATGATGAACTGCTGGAGTGTTGTTTTTCTGACAGCTGATGGCATATGAAGGCATGCCTTTCATATCCTCTCCTGTTTGACAGATGGAGTTCTTTAGGACATGCTGAACCATAGGCAGGAACAGATGTCTGTGACTAATTTGCAGTGGATATAAATGAAACGAAATGGCGCGAAGCATATCGTTTCTTGAACCACTGACAGAATGTTCGTGGGATGTATGTATGGTAAATAGGTCAATGACTGATGCTCACAGATCTATTAAATCATTCGAAAAAGAATAACATTAAAAAAAGACTTAATTACATCTCTACTATGATGAAAATGTTCTTAATTTCTGGATTAAAAGTTTTTGGGAGCATAAAAAAAAACAAGGTAACACTTTACAATAAGGTTCATTAGTTAACAATGGTTAACAACATCAACTAAGAATGAGCGATACTTCTACAGCATTTAGTTAATGTTAATTTCAGTATTTACTAATGCATTAATAAAATCACAAGCTTTGTTTGTTAACATTAGTTAATGCGCCGTGAACTAACATGAACAAACAATGTATTTGACTCTATTTTTATTAACTAACATTAGAAAAGATTAATAAAGAGTGTTATAAGTGCATTATCTAATGTTAACAAATGACACCTAATTGTAAAGTGTTACCAAAAAAATGTAGATACAATTTTATTTCAGAAATTTATAGAAAATGTCACAAACAAGTAACAAACTGAATTAAGAATGAAATAAACAAAAAGTTTAAGCAGAAAACAAATAGTATTTTCTTGTAAAACATACTCCAATAATCATGTTAGAATTTGATACTAAATTAGGACATTGAAGAAAATTATTTTTATTTTTATTCAAAATATATCATTCAGAATAAATATTTTAAAAATACTTTTAGTTTGGGTGGAAAAAAAAGGTTCCTGTTTTAACTATGATGTAAAAATCTGAAATATACCAATATGTACTGAATCATCTCAGTAGGAATGTACTGTAGAAAGTCAATAAGGTCGATTTGATTTCATGTTTATTTCATTAGGAACTTGTTTACCAAATGTTCATATGCCGTTTCTCTTTCTTTATATCCTTAATCAGTTTGAATTAATGTAATGTAGCTGAAATAGACAGTGACATATAAACAGCCAAGGTCATATAACACTGATGTGTCACTGCAGATGTTCAGCATGGGCCCAAAACCAGAGGCATAAACCGGCTGGAAGGCAGCACATGCATTGATAACTTTCAGCTGAGAGACGGGATAATAGATGCTCCATATTTCTCCGGCTCGGGCTCTGTGAAAGTACTCACTTCTCTGTAATTAACCAGAGGAGAAGAGTGCCTGTGAACGACCCTTGATGTAATTCATCTGACCTCATAAAAAAAGATGTGAGCGGGATTTTTGCCTTCCTCTCTGCTGAGGACAGAACATCAGGATGAATAAATCTACATTCGTAGCATGTCTGACATCTAAGACTCGTCAGTCTCTGGCTTTGAGTCTAGAGGAGTTTGCTAATCAAAGTTTAGGGGATGGTTTCATCCTGGTTTGATCTGCTTGACAAATTTGAGTGGTTGGAGATTAGCTAAGATGTAGCATTTGAGGTTTAAATTAGAGCTGAAGAATCCGGATCTAGTGACTGAGAGTGATGGGGTGGCACCTGTTAGCATGCGTTACATTTTTAGGATCATATTGCACCATATGCACATTGATTGGAGAGATGCATCTAATTAGAAAGCCATCAAAGTTTCCAATACTTCCCCAACTTATCCCATAAATCTAGCATAGAGAATTGCAGTAGTGTGCTCTCTTAGGTGACTGCCTGAAAGATGGGTTACGGTTGACTAGTTGCCCAATAATTGACTGACTGATTGGTGACGTTGATTAGTTTAATGTCTAGATTTATTTTGTCTTTTTAAAGAAGCTGACATTGTAAAAGTTTGGTAACACTTTACTTTAAGGTGTCCATAATACAGAGTAATTACCTAGTAAGTACTTAGTAGCCATTTTACTTACATAAAACAAAATGTGCTTACCATGTAAATAAGTTATGGAACAGTTTGTACTTACAGTTTGTAATTATGTAGATGTAACCGGATACTACTGAGGACCTAACCCTAACCCATTAAAAAAATACAGAATATTACACAGACATAAGCTACTTAAATTAAAGTGTATCAAGATTGTTCTTAAGTGTACTTCATGTGTATCTATACTGTAAACCTAATCTAGCTTCGCCTTAGTTTGATTTGACTTATTAGTAGACAGCTTAAATATATGTAATACCTTTCTAATAACATTAAAATTACAGAATATTACACAGGCATAAGCTACTTAAAATAAAGTGTAGCAAGATTGTACTGTAAGCACAGAAGTTTAAGCAGCTGTGTTACAGATTCTGTCTGTTACATATGTGTAACAGTAGCTGCCTGTTACATCTACATAATTACAAACTGTAAGTACAAACTGTTCTATAACTTAGTTACATGATAAGTACATTTTGTTTCATGTAAGTACAATGGCTACTAAGTACTTAATTACTCTGTATTATGACATCTTAAAATAAATTATTACCAAATGTTTTTTTCCATGTCGTTTTGATGCCAAGGACTCCCAAAATGTGATGGTCTTCCTGGATCCCTTCCCCAAAACTCAGAAACCGGTTGTACATTTCACAAAGAAATGGCAGGTAACAGATTAAATGTGTAATTTTGAAGTAGAAAGACTGGAATAATATCTTTTTGCAAAACATACTCCAATGATCTGTTTGCATTTTCACGCATACAAAACTATTGACGCTGTATGAGAAGTATTGTGATATTATAAGATATTTATTTTTATTGAATAAATTGACTTTTAATCAGTATTTAATTAGATTTTAATGTCAAACCAAATTTGTATATGTTATTATAATAAAATGTTTTTATAAATTATTTTAAATATTCACTTTGAAGTTCACAGTGTATCTGTCTACTCACTTTTATTGTTACGTAATGTTTTAATTATGTATAGTTCAGTAAATGCACAGTAAATGCAGTTAATTCTGTTAATAATAATAAAACTCTCTCTGATGTCTATCACTACAGTACAAATAACTGCTTTTGCAACAAATTAACCACTTCCTCTACAAAAATGTCAGGACAGCCACTACCAATCTTTTTCACACATAACACCCATTATTAAATATTTAAAATGACCTTGTCCAGTAAATGCACTACATGTGCTAATCACACACACAATTGCTTTCTGTTCTTTATTTGCGCTGCTTCCATTCCCACAACATCGCCAACATGCCATATGCCAGGAATGACCTTTAAAGGGGTCATTAAATGCCTTTTATTATCATTTAATTTACTGAGGTCCGCTTATAATGTCATCAAGATTTTTACATTTAAAATAATCATAAATTCGAAGTAAAAGACTATTTTCTGTCCTGTTTTGACCACCTTCATTGGTAAGCTCTGTTTGAATAGACGGATTGTAGAATAGGAAGTAAACGCTCACTGCCGTGATTGGTTAAACAGTTGCGTATGTTTGACAGGCTGCTATGATTTAGGTTAAAAACACATAAATAAAAACAGACAGAGAAGCGAACATGTAATAAAACAGTTATTCACACTTGTGTTGCGAAGTTACTGTCAGATTCAAGCATTGTCTTTTAGTTTCAGTCTTTCTAAAACAATCCTGTGTCGAACTGTGCCTTGTTTGTAAATGAATCCGCTGAAAAATGTCTAGCACAAGTTCATCTACTCTTTTCAAATGTTGGCATCAGAAGGAAGGCAATGCACAGTTTTTCCACAACTTGCCACTGTGCAGCATCTTATCGTCTTCTGAGCATCTTTATCGATTGGATTCTGGGTTTGCCTTTCTCATGACTTACATTACATGCGTGAATCAGTGGGCGGGGCTAAACAGGCAGCGATGTAGAAGCAGGTGTTGATCTTCTTCTGCAGAGGCGGTGCTTATCCTCGCTATTACATCATAGTTATTTTTGGCAATCTGGCTAGCTGATTTTAGACTAACAAAAGTTTTGAGTTCTGAAACTTACAGAATGTTTTTATAGCATAATGACTTGTTATATATTCAAAGATCAAGTGAATTCTAATTTCCTTTAGACATTTCTTTCCACACAATGTAGTTAATAGCTTTTTTTTGACACACAGGTTTACAACTAAACAGCATAGAGCAGCAGCAACAGCTTTTTCAAAACTTTCAAAAGGCTTGAAAAATGCATGGAAATGGTTGTATGAAGCACGTCTTAGGTGACTAAAACTGTATAATTATGCAGAGCTAGTTCAGACAAACTGCCAACTAGTCATTTTTTTTTAAATATGTAGATTTGCACTAAAAGTATTAGACTATTGTTTCTGTGTAGGCTGCATTGTGTACAGTAATTGTGTTGTAAATGAAGCTCTCTGCTGGAAAAGAGGGGATTGTTTTCTTTGGATTATGACTAATGTGGGTGGCTGGAAACAAAGATTGGAGAATTTGAACTGTTCTTAGGGAAGAATATAGCATGTATTTCTGAGTGGCTGAAAGTACTGTACGTGCGTCTGAACTGAGGAGCCGGGAGGCTGGAAGAGAGAGAGGGAGAGAGGGAAAAGTAGAGAGTAAGAGTGTGTCTGGATCGTCACCGAGTCACATGACTGTTAGGTTTCCTTGGAGACAGCAGCAGTGTTGTGCATTGAGATGCTCCTTCAGTTGAGCACAGAACAGGACAGGCAGCTGGACAGAGCGGTCACCGCTTACGTCTCACCGCTTGACAGACAGCCACTCTTTGCCTTGCGGGAGGTGGGTGAGTAATTGCATAGAGCAGAAGCGCTTTCCTAATTAAGAAATGAGTCTTTTGTGTTTTTAACATGCAGTTATAGTAAATGTCTGGCATTGTTGTTGGGGATTTGCTTGCCATGTGTTGGATCACTTTGCTCGATGCTGGTAACTATTTCCTTCAAGGTCTCAGAAGGATGCCACAGCTCGGCTGCTCGGATTGCAATATGACGGCGTTTCACGAGTCGTGTGACATGATGCTAGCAGCCTCGGGGAACATTAACGTTGGGACGTCTCAGTAATGCAAATGCGCTGAATCTCTGGGCGACTGAACTAAGGATGTTGTCTTTCATTTAAAGAAATTGTATTTCGGATTGCAGCAGACACACAGCTCAGATATGAACAAGGTTCACGGAAAACCTGGGAATATCAAGGAATTTTAAAATGAGGATTTTCAGACTAGGAAGTCACTGAAAAGTTATGGACATTTCTATAGTTAATATAGATTTTTTTTAACTTTAATTTTTTAGCCGATTGTTAAACAAAAGAAAATAGCCATTAATCATAAATAATAGGGGAAATTATGAAACATTCGTGAAAATCTATCAAATAAGATGTAAAAATAGATAGGGAAAATAAAAATAAAAGAACTAGACAAAAAATTGTATAGAAACAGTTTTCCTTATTGCAAATTCACAATTAATTAAACATTTAATTATACATAAACATTTGAAGCAGAAATAACGAGATGTTTTATTTACAATTTTATAAAAAGAAATACATTGTGATATAAGGAAGGGAAGTTTTTATGTTTTATAACAGATATAACAATATAACAGATTGTTTTTAAAAAAAATAGCTATCCATTAATAATACATAACAGGGAAAAGTACGAAAATATTTGTGAAAATGTATCAAACAAATAGTAAAAAAAAGAAAGAAATGAAAGTACATGAAAGATGAAACTGCTAGCAAATTTAATTACTAAATAAATAAATAGTGTAATATAAGAAAGGGAAGTTTTTAATGTTTTTGTTGAATAGAAACATAAAATAACTTTTTAAAAAAATATGGAAATTGTGAAAATGTATTAAACTAGAATTATAAAATGAGTAAAATTAAACGTGAAAGAAATAGACTTAAAAAAGGTATAGAAACAGTTTTCACTCAGAAGCTCACAATGCATTTCACAATTAATTACAAGAAATTATTAGCAATTAGCAATACACTGAATTAAACATACAGTTTTGAAGCATGAAGAATAAGATATTTTATTGTAAAATGTTCTTCAGTAATCTGTTTTATTTACAGTTTTATTGTAATATATAAATATATTCCATTGTAATATAAAGAAGGGATGTCCATGATTTTATTTGTATGAAAACATGCATTTTTTAATAGTAAGTAAGCATGAAGGCCAACCCCTAAACCTTACCATCAATTGGGTCACAAGCAGATTGTATGAAAATGTACAAATGTGATAATTGATAATTAATAGAAAATTAATAAGATTTTGAGAATGAATAGGATTTAGCCACCATTTTGCCAAAACCAAAAACAGTGAGTCAACAAAAAGCAGTTTATAACCTCAAAATTTTGGAATTACCCTCATCAAATGAAGTGAAAGGTCCTGTCATGTGTGTTCATGAGGACTGGCGGTCATCGAGTCCAAATGGATGTTTACTCACACAAATTCTGCAATGTCACCCCTTCCTATTTCTCCCAGCCTTCTCGGATTTCTGCAGCTTTAATTAGAATTCCTCCAAACCCTTTTTATCGTCTTGTTAACTTAATTAAGTTTGGGCAAATAGCATTAAATTAAAAACGTGTGCATCTGGAAGGCGATTATGATGAGGAAGTTTAATGTGCGCTGAAACGGTGTACTTCAAAAATAACATCACTTCTTCGAGCGGTTTGATGTCCCTCGCGCGCCTGCAAAAGCTTAGAACGTCATCCGTAGGTTTGTGTCTAGGCTTGACTCAAACTCTGTGATTTTGCAGTCAGCTGAGGCCAGTGGCCAACGACATGAATGATACGGTTCTCATTTCCTCCGGGGCGCCCACACCTTCAAAAAGGTAAGCGCTCCACACAGGCTTCTGTCTGCATGCTGATTATGTGTGTGTGTGTGTGTTTTAAGCTCCTCCACTTAAGCCTGTTATGTAAAATGGCTTGTTTTGAAATTATGCTGTGCGCAGATGAGTAGAAGATTGTAGCATCTTTCTCTGGGCGGAATATTTTCCATGTTCATTGCATCGCTGCAGAATTAGGTTGAATGTTTGCCTTTCAAAGGCAGATGACTAAAAGCAGTGAGTCGAGAAATTGGCCTGCTGTCTTCTAACCCTCTGCGCTTCCCGGGCTGGGCTGCAGCCCAAGGTGATCCGGAAGATAAACTCTGATGGAACTAAAGCCTTATCTTGTAAATACAGAGCTGGTCAGGTTGGCTTTTTTTTTTCTTTGTCCTGTTGACACATGCCCAGGTTCCCAAGACAAATGCCTTTGCTTGTAGTCTCTTAACACTGGTCTTTCAAGCATCGCAAAGTTTAAGGCTCAGATTAGCCGAAAATGAAATTCTGTCATCATTTATTCATCCTCTTGTCGTTCTAAATCTTTCAAGACTTGAGACTTTCGTTCTTCTATAAAAAACTTTGGCAGAATGCTCATGTTGCTCTTTTCCATAGAATGAAAGGGAATAAGGATAGATAATGTAAAGTTTAGACCATAAAAGTAGTCTATTTGACTTAAGAAGTATATTTTGCATCATGTATAATAAATGGCTAATATTTCTAATAATATGCATGCTAATAAGCAACTAATAGGTGTAACCATAAAATAGAGTGTTACTGAAATTTAAGTTGTTATTCACTGAAAATCTTTCCAGTCATGTTTTTTTAGTTTAGGGACTAATTCTTACTATTAAAGGATTCTTTTTACTATTTTTGAATCCATTCAGCCGATCTCCGGGTCTTGCAATAGCACTTTTAGCACAGCTTCTTAACTCTTTGGTCATTTTGGAGCGTGATGCTAACGGTCTAATCAGATTCAATGATCTATGCTAAGCATTGCTAAAAGTGCTATCACCAGAAACGGAGATTGGCTAAATGGTTTAAAAAATGGTAAAACTCAACTTTCTAACTCTGGGGGAGTTGGAGAATGAGCCTATTTTCAAAAAAAGTGGAGTTTTACTTTAACTAGTTGCTTATTAGTACTTATAAAGTATATATTTTGCATGACCATAATCTACATCCCTAATCCTGCCCAATACCTAAATTTAACAACTACCTTACTGACTATTAATGAGCAGCAAATAGGAGTTTATTAAGGCAAATAGTTTGTTATTGTATAACTGAAAATTGTCTGTCATAATTTACTCACTCGCATTGCAAAACTTTCTTCTGTAGAAAAGAAGATATTTTGAAATATTTATATATTTATCCAAGCAAAACTGACTGGTTACCAGAAATCCTAAAAAAATATTTTCTGCAGAAGAAGGAAAATAGAGTACATCCAGTTTGAAATGAGATTAAGATGGATAAATGATGACAGAATTTTCATTTTTGGAGGAGCTGTTTTAATTTCAGTGACATTTATGATTACTTATTTATGTGACGATTTATGAAGAAAATGATGGTTAGATGTACGTGGTGAAAAAGTACAACAGTTATCACAGTTTGTTCTACATTCTTGTGGCAAGTTCCCACGCAGAGGTTTTCAGCAGCTCAGAAATGATCACGCCGTTGCTCCAGCAGTATTTCATAACGTGACATTTATGAGAGATGGTTTGATGCAGTGTGCGAATCACACACAAAACTTTCAGAGGGATTGACTTCAAAGTTTTGGCAGAAGTTTCTGATGAGATTTTTCTTGCACGACCAAAATTGTCTCTAGCGTTGTAAGCATCTTAAAGGGTTACTCCGTCCCTAAATGACTTACCCCAGTGTCATTCCAAACCCGTAAAAGCTTTGTTTGTCTTCGGGAACACAATATTTAAGATTTGGATGAAAACCGGGAGGTTTGTGACTGTCTCATTGGCTGTCCAGAAAAGTATGAAAGACATCATCAGAGTAGTCCATCTGCCATCACTGGTTCAACCATAGCGACAAGAATACTATTTTGGACTAAAAATTCCTCAAAATGGCGCTACGGTGACGCAGAGAGACACAGAGGAGACTAATTGTCAAATAAAGTCATCATTTTTGTTTTCTTTTTCAATTAATCATTTGATAGCACTATTTATATTTTTGTCTCGGCCTTTCATGTTTCATTGGCAAGGAATGAAGGAAGTTATGTCAGCTAAAAGTAGCAAATGTTTTTAATGGTTTTAATTTTTGTTAACTATAATAACCTTGCCTTTTATTTCTTTTACATTCAAAGCTCCATTAGTGGGATCAGACCCTCTATACTCCCTTATAATTTAAAGATTTTCTTTCAAAAAGATACTTACAGAAACCCACGGTTTATTGCGTAACGTTTTGTGTTTTATTATACTGCTGAGCTCTGGTGCAAACATTTCCATCAACCGAAAATTCAGTCCCACTTTTTATAAGATCCACCATTCCCTGTTTATTTACAGCCGCTGCCAAAGCAGCCCGTTCCTCGCAGGCTTTCTAGTGCCGCACGCCTTCATTTGAACACATATTGGAAAGTAAGCCGTTACATTTGTTGTCATTGTGTCAGGCCACTGACAGTACTTAATATTGGGTGAATGCTAAAACACATCAAGTCTTGCGTGACGGCAAATCACTTAAATGGATCTGCTCTAAATATAGCCCAGCGTCGAGGCAGGACTATGGAGGGGTAAACACTTCACCCTACATGAAGCCCCTCACCGTAATGATCAGAGTCAGTCTAAAAGGAGCTGACTTTACTCGACTCTTTAACCTCAGGCGATCGGAGATGCCACGCATTTAAATGAGGTCTGTGGTCGAGGGAGATTGTAGATGCTAGTTTCATCTCCGCTTCCATCAATAATGCGCCACTGGTTATAAAATCAAAGATGCAGACTGTCAGTCGCTCTGCTTGAACCTTTCACCCGACATCACAGTCTTACGTTACGACACATTGTTTGTATGAGTACAATGTCAAATGCTGGTAATGCCTGCGGCGGCAAAAAATTATGCGGAATTAGAATGCACTTCATTCTCGTCTCGACTCTTGTTTACTGGCGTCTGCCAAAATGGAGATGTTAGGGACACAAGAAGTGCTCCTTAGCATTCTTATGTAATTACACTAGGCTCAACTCACCACACTTAATTACGTTTGTCAGAGTCGTGATGATTTTTAGCAGTCAATACCAATACCGGTGAAATTACGCAGATTACTAAAAGCGTTCATTCGAGAAATTGGCTGCTGTCTGTGAACCCCTGGTGCATCGCAGGCTGGGTTACAGCCCAAGGTGATCCGGTGATCGTTTATTTGCACGTGCTATCTGCATTGTTTTAGCACCAAGGAATTATGCAAATCAGGTAAAGCTGCAAATGCATCAACAAATCTGTAATCAATGCAATTCCAGATCTTTCAGGCCGGTTATAAATTCTTCATTATATGGATGTGGCTGACTCCTGTGATCAAGGAACACTTTATTGGGACTCTCTATAGTGCTATTTCAGTCCGTTAAGTAACAGGTTCAGTTAGGTTGTGGGTGATTAGTGATTAAGATAAAATTTTATACCAACAATATTCGTGATTCTACTTAGCTATTTTGTTCAACAGTAAAGATTCAAAAAGTTAAATATTTGTATAAATACTTACTTGATTTTTCATGTTGGTCTGAATGAAAATGCTAATACATTTTTTGCTAATAGGGGCCGCTTTTTAAGCGTTAAAAGCTGACAAACCCTGTTTTAAATGAGATCGACCACAGATTAGCATCACGCAAAGAAGGGGTTTGGAAAAATTAATCGTTGAACGAATCGTTTGGAAATCCTTGATCAAATAAGGTAAAAATAAATGCATATTATATGATAAAGAAAGCGTTTTGTGACCTTGCATGCATGTCAGCCTGTTGTTGGGGACTCCGAAAGTCAAAATATGAACCTTTCATAACCCATAAAAGGGGCACTTTAAAATGTTCTTGAAGTAAGTTTATGCTCACCACTGCTGCATTTGTCTAATCAAAAATACTGTAAAAACTGTAATATTGTGAAATATTATCAGAACCTAAAATGGTGATGCAAAGCTGATTTTTCAGCACCATTGCTCCAGTCTTCAGTGTCATATTATTATTATTGTGCTGCTTAATATTTTTGTGGAAACCTTGATATTTTTTTCCTGATTTTTCTTTTTTTTTGATGAATAGAATGTTAAACATTTATTTGAAATAGAAATAATTGCAAATGCCTTTACTGTCACTTTTATTTAATTTAATGTGTCCTTGCTGAGTAAAAGTATCAGATTGAAAAAAATTTTTTACTGACCCCAAACTTTTGGTTATAGACGATAAAGAAATACAGCTTTAGAAAGCAGCTGTCTGTCAGCGTGTGCCTGTGAAATTAAGTTTCAGTATTAAAACAGTGCCATAAAATATATATTTTTTAGCATTTATTTCATTTAAATATATTTTCAGAACTTAAATATATATATCAGAACTTTTGACATTGCTGATGTTTGCCATGTTGTAAGCCACGGTGATTTTGTTTGGACAGTAATATTTTGCATTACAGCCTGATGAAGATGACTTTCCGAAATGACATTGCTCATGCAATTTATAAAACAGACAGCTTTATGTACACTTGCACACTGTTACAAAATCATCATCCTGTTCCACTTCAGTAGTGACACTAGCTACAAACCTGGGACGTGATGTGGGTGATGCACAAGTGGCAAACAGCCACGTTTATAAACCTCATAGTCTAGCAGCCTGATTAAAGAGGAGGCATGAAAAAAATACCTCCAGTAGTTTTTAATAATAATAATAATAATAATAACAATAAAATATTATAAATAAGATTTTTTTAAAATAAATAAAAATAATAAAATAAATAAAAAATAAATTATACATATATAACCCAAATTCCAGAAATGTTAAAACTAAAAGACTTTCAAATCACATGAGCAAATATTTTGTTTACAATAGAACATAGATAGCATAACAAATGTTTAAACTAAGAAATTTTTAAATTTTATGCACAAAATTCGCTAATTTCAAATTTGATGCCTGCTACAGGTCTCAATAAAGTTGTGTTATGTTTACAATAGGGAAGCATTTCCTCTTCTTTCCAAAAAAAGTTTGAAGACGTCTGGTCATCGAGGTTATGAGTTTCCGGAGTTTTGGAATTCGGTCCCATTTTTGCCTGATATAGGTTTCCAGCTGCTGAGGAGTTTGTGTTCATCTTCGACATGTTTTTTGTTTACCGACAGTGGTTTCTGGAAGTATTCCTGGGCCCATTTAGTAATGTCAATGACAGAATCATGCTGATGAGTGATGCAGTGTCATCCGAGGGCCTGAAAAGAAGACAAAAGTCTTCGGCCTTGTCCCTTACGCACAGAGTTTTCTCCAGTTTCTATAAATCTTTTGATGATGTTATGCACTGTAGATGATGAGATTTGCAAAGCCTTTGCAATTTGACGTTGAGTATTCCACAATCTTGCCTCTCTAAGACATCCCTTTCATAGCTTTCAATGAATATGTCAATTAATTAGTTGCTAGATGTTCTCCCAGCTGAATCTTACCAGATTTCTTGCTTTTTTAGCCCTTTGTTGCCCCTGTGCCAACTTTTTTGAGACCTGTAGCAGGCGTCAAATTTGAAATGAGCTCATTTAGTGGATAAAACTATAAAATTTCTCAGTTTAAACATTTGTTATGTTCTCTATGTTTTACTGTGCATAATATAGGCTCATGCATGGGCGTAAATATCAGGGGGGACATGTCCCCCGCAAAATCATAAAAACATTGCACTGTCTATTTTGAAATATATATATGTATACCTAAAATAATTGTGTAAGTAGAAAAATAAATTCCCCCTCCCCTTCCTCACAGTGGTTTGGCCCACAGTTCATCTCACCTACCCTACACACATACAAGTCAGGTATATGGCTGCGGCTCTGTTCATTAGTAGTTGTTAAACTCCCGTAAGTAGGAGATTTTATTCACTTTAAATAAAGCGATTGTCTTTAATGTAGTTGATGCTGATTCATTAATAAATTAGTTGTGGCAAAAATGCTGATTACCGATGTTATTTTCCATGAATCTGCTATGTTAGTTGCATAGTGCACTGCAACTAACACGCCAAAGCCGTTTCCCATGCATTGTTTTATTTGTGGCGACTTGGCATAATGTTAACATTAATGGCCACAATTAGCCACCCATCCTTCACATTCAGGTCCTGTGTCACACAAAGTCACGCACGTTTATCGAATTTGAGACCCCTTTTGGCCACAAAACTCACAATCTATTTTGTGCAGTGCGAGCGCAGTGATAAGCTAAATGACTCGAATGTAAACAACATAACAAACATTGCACTAAATAGTTTTGAAGAAACTGGTTCATTGAACCAGAGAGAAAAAAAAATTATGTTTATTGTCCCCCCTACTGTTAAATGAAATTTACGCCCATTGGCTCATGTGATTTGAATATGATTTGATATACATATATGTGTGTGTTGTGAAGGAAAATGTATTTAAAAAATACATATATTACAGCAGCCCTTGATTTCTCTAACTTCTCAAAACATCAACAACAAGATTCTGTGTGAAACTTTTTGGGCCTTGAACCTTCATAAGAAGTTTTTCTTTCTCTCTCTAAGTGATTTTGGGTGTAATTGCATGGCCTTGTAGGAACATCAGAGCTGTAGGCGGGACAATGAGCTGCTTACGGTGCACCTCTCAAGCGCGTTCATTTACCGGGTCGGGCCTTCAAGGACAAGTGGCCTTGTGTAAAATTTATTGTCTGCTGGGTCATGGCCAGTCTTGCTGCCAGAACAGAAATATCATTTTCCATTTGCTTTGAATGAGTTTTTAATTTGAAGTTAAGTGAGTATTGACCACCTGTCACTGGATATGAAATCATAGACTCCAGCTCTATCACAGTCTCGCCGTTCAGAGAGTGTTGATATGCTCTCCATGTCCTTTATCCACTTTTGTATTGGAAAAGGTCAGAGTGTGTTTTCTATTTTACTTATTTTTTTATTTTTATTGTTCTTACTGTTTTGTTTTTTTATGACGTAAACTATTCTTTTGACAAACTAATAACTATACAAAGTAGTTTGTTTGTTAATATTTATAATGAATTGCAGATGTTCACACTGTAACTTCTAGTTATAGCAAAAATAATATATTTTTGGATTAATAATTAGTTAGGTACTAATTGCATATTATTGGAATGTTCAATGTAATATTGTAATATTGATAATAATTATTATAATTAATATAGTTTTGATTTTAGTAAGTTGTAATATATCAAATGCAGTTTTAATTGTCTAGTTCTAGTAGTCGTAGTATTAGTAATAATAATAATAATATTGATAAATGATCGTCATCATAATCATGTTGTTTATAATTATTTTCATTTTTGTAATTTATTATAATAATTGGAATAAAATTGACATTTGGAACAACATTTTAATAATTAAATTTCACTGTAATGTTACATGTACTGTGATGATAATAAATAATAGCAATTCAATATTTCAAATACAGTTTTAATATAATTGAATATTCTTGTAATGCTATATATAATAATACTACAAATATTTTAAATATATTTTAAATAAA
This sequence comes from Enteromius mattozi, assembly GCA_032359235.1. NCBI lineage: Eukaryota > Metazoa > Chordata > Actinopteri > Cypriniformes > Cyprinidae > Enteromius > Enteromius mattozi. The sequence goes on along the minus strand of JAUMHE010000069.1, from coordinate 14,337,175 downwards.
TAAAAAAGAATGAATAATAATTATTAATAATACATTAATATTGTTATAATAACAATACTTTATTATTATTATTATTAGTAGTAGTAGTAGTATTGTTATTATATTATGTATAATTTATTTATTTTAGTAAATTTAATTTAATATTTTACAGTTTAATATAATTTTATAATGTTATATGTAATATTATTTTTTTTTCTAATTATATATATATATATATATATATATATATACATATATATAACACAGCTTTTCCGCCCAGTGAGTTGTTTTTCTTGAATAAGTACATGTAATTCTAAACATATTTGTCAAGAGTGCTGCTCATTTCTTTGCGTAAAGCTGTTTAATGAGAAAAAATTACCCAGAGCACCTTTAAGTGCCAATATAAGGGCCTAACAGTCGCTGTGAGAGTGCCATATCAATAAGTGGATTCCAGTGGATCATTCTCAGCGTGACACTGATTATTATAAACAGCATGTCTGTCTGTGAGATGTCTGGCATGAAAACAACCCTCTTAATGAATCACTCCACTGAGAGCATGAGAGTTCAGGCAGGTCACGGCGGTGGGCCACAGGGGCTGACACAGCAGTCCAGATCTGTGCGACTCATTTATTATCCTAATGTATTATCAGACTAATATAATATTTGTGTTACATTTGATTGATGAAGGCGGCGCGAGCATGTTGATAAATGTGTGTTTTTGTGTGGTGCCTAACTGGCCTAATATACACATTCACACATGCACACGTGATTCACTCCTAATTGTAGAGCACTTAATGAGGAAGAAAAACATATGCTCCGTCATCTGCTCCAGCCATATGCCAAACCCTATAACATAAGAGCCATCCACATTACCAGAGCCTATGCATTCCCTGCACACGTCTCCATTCAGACACAAGAGACCTGCTCTCAGGATTTCAGCTGGATGAAAATGCTGATACTTATATGTTACAAATATTCTACTTTAATAAAAAAAATATATATTAAAAATTACAAAATGTGGTAAAAGCACAAATCAATGATTATAATATTTTATTCAATTATATTAAAAACTTTAATTATATATATATATATATATATATATATATATATTGCTGCATAAATGTGGAAGAAAATATAATAATCATATGTCTTTATACATAATAAAGACATATTTTGCTTTTTTCTGTAATTAATTAATATAAAACTGCTGTAAGTAAACGAGTGTATGTGTGTATATATATATATATATATGAGACCCTGGACCACAAAACCATTTAAAAGTCAATATTTGGTCGAGATACAACCATTTGAAATTCTGGAATCTGAGGGTGTAAAAAAAATCTAAATATTGAGAAAATCACCTTTAAAGTTGTCCAAATCCTGTTCAATGCATATTACTAATCGTAAATTTAGTTTTAATATATTTACGGTATGAGATTTAATATCTTCATGGAACATGAACTAATTAATATACTAATGATTTTTGGCAAAAAAGAAAATTCACAATTTTGACCCACAATTTTTAGCTATTGCTACAAATATACCCCAGAGACTTTGTGCTACAGGGTCAAATATTTTTTTAATATATATTATATATCTTGACTTTGTGTTTAACCAATGTATATATACTTGCAATGATTAAATTAGCATTTACAAAATATTTACAATTTGAAATATTATAATTTATTTCATTATATTGTACATGACTTTTTGTGTAATAAATATAAACATTTCTGAAATTAAATAAATATTATTAATAATATAAAATATTACTCATTTGTTTTGGATGTGTCACTATGGTCTGACTTGAAATATTCATTGAGTGGTGCTAAAATGCTAATGCTATGTGATGCTTTAAAATAACATACAATCTGCGTGCACCTAAACCTTCCTGGTAGTTGAACAAAAGCAAATGTGACTTAAAAATACATAGTTAAACGTTAAAAACGCATTTCCAGTTTCGTTACCGTCTGAGCTGCTGAGCAAGCTTGTTAGGTCATAATATATGCAAGCGTAATTGTGTATGAAAACGATAACAAGTTTACGATTACGATTATGATTACAATTCACACCTCTAGTCTTAATTCTGTTGGAAACTGCAGTGATATGTACTTATTGGTACATATTTCACGTCTTGCGAAAAAGTTCCAACATGTGTTTTTCTATGGGCTCGTGGAGTACCTTTATTTTTAAGAGTATTTTTAAATCTTCTATCTTGAGCAGCCACGTTTTAGAGTATCTTTCCCTAAACTGTTTCCTGATGGTCATCTATCACCTCAGATGTTTCATAACTCATGTTGATTTCTGGAATCCACATCTGCCATCATCCGTCTCACGCTCCATCCCTCTTTTTGTCTCTCTTCTCCCTGCTGTATGTATTTCTTCTTATTCTGTGTCTCTGTCTGGACTGTAGTACTCTTGAGAGTCCCAGCAGACTGGATGAAGAGCATCGTCTGATCGCGCGATATGCTGCTCGTCTGGCAGCGGAGGCCAGCAACTCCACTGTGAGACTCACAAACACACTCAAATCACACCTCAGTACTTTACAATGGAAAGGAAAAGCACCTTGTAGATGAAGTTTACACTTTTTTACTGTGTGGAATTTATTGAAAATCAACAGCATGTTAAGTAATATTCATTTGTGTACATCTGGCTTTTTTATGCTTCATAAATAGGCAGCATATTATGTGTTCATTTATTGGCATCTTTGTGATTAGTTTTGAGCATAATTATTTTGTCTTTCAGCAATGCCCTCCAACTGATCTGAGTTTCAACTTTGATGCTAATAAGCAACAGAGGCAGCTGATCGCAGAACTAGAGAATAAAAACAGGTGGGGTTTTTAAACAGTTAAATGCTTCTTGCTTTGCTATAGAAGTACATTTCTTCAAGCTAAATAAAAACACATAATTATGTATTCATATTTACTGTCACGTAAAAGAATAACAATAATTGAAATTGAAAAATTGCTTATTTAAATAACTTTGTTTAAATGAAATATTTAAATATTATTAAGAGTTAATTAAATTGTACAGTAATAGCAGTAATAATAATAATATCATTATACATTCAATTATTCAAACTAAATTAATTAAATATTTAAATATTACTAATATTAAATAGTATATATATATATATATATTATTTATTAATATTTATTAATTACAGTTAATTACATTATATAATAATTATTATTGTAATATATTTACATATTCAAACAATTTACATTTAACCAAATTATATGATAATAATAATTTTTATTATTAGTGTTGTTGTTATTGTTATATTTAATTACTCAACCAATAAAAACATTTAATTAAGTTATTTAAATGAAATGCTTAACTATTGTTATGAATGATTTTACATTTACAGTAATAAGGTCTGTTGTTATTATTATTACTATTATTATGTAGTTATAAATTATATTCTTTAATCTTAATTTAAACATTTAATGTTTATTATTAGTAGTAATAATAACAATAACATGTAATTATTTGTTACAGTAATAAGGTATATTGTTATTGTTATTGTTATTATTATGTAGTTATACATTACATTCTTAATTTAAACATTTAATATTTATTATTAACAATAACAATAACATTTAACTATTTAAAATTCAACATAAACATTAAATATTTAAATTATATACCTAACTATTATTATCAATTAAATGATTGAACAATTATCGTAATAATTATTAGTATATTGTTATTATTATGTATAGTTGTGTAATATATTGTTAATTTAAACATTAAATGTTTTATTAATACCACTAATACTACTTCTATTAATAATAATAATAATAATAATAATAATTATTGTTGTTGTTGTTAAAGACAAGACTGATTAATGAAACTGTGTTAAATTACAATTAAGTGCTTTCAGTTGGTGCCAGTGAAGTTGATTTTGGTTTCTGTGTTTGGTGAATATACAGGGAGATCCTGCAGGAAATCCAGCGTCTGCGTCTAGAACATGAACAGGCTTCTCAACCCACTCCTGAGAAAGCCCAGCAGAACCCCACTCTACTGGCAGAGCTACGACTGCTGCGGTACACAAACGTACTCACACGCAGCCTTTATGCACATATGCACAATCAACAGGAGATCGGATGTAGTATTAATCAGAGTCGTGAAGAGAAAGCATTCAATGTTAAATTAGCCATAACTTCAGTTAACCGGAGCGTTTCACAACGTTTGAGGTTGTTAGGAACATAACAGGTTTTAAATGGACTGGGTGGGATTTCACTCCCTGTAGTCATTGTTCAAGTCATTTAGACGGAGTACCTTTTATAGGCACCAGAGGGCATGTAGGAGCCAAATTAGTTTTCTTAATAATATGTTGGTCTCATTAGATGAGTGAATGAGCACATTTCCATTATGCTTTTGCCCTCATTGTTTTAGTTTCATGGAGATTTAGTCACGTTATGTGCATTTCAGAGCAGAAAGACTGTAATAGAAAGGGGTCATATTCTACACTTGTGTCATTATTTTTAATGTCAAGATTTCATCGTTTACATTTTACCATTAGCTGTCGTGATTTAACCTGATTTAAACGTTTTGTTTTTGGTTCTGTATCTTTAAGAATGGTATATGCGAATATCCTGGTGCTGAAGTCAATACCATTATAGCATGAGCCATTTTTCCCACTTAGTTTTTATAAATTGTATGAGTGGGTTGTGGAGGGAGCTTTGCGTTATGAACATAGTACATAAGGAGCTTTTTATTTCAAAAGAGCAAAGAAAATCCTGTTTTCCATCATATGTGCCCTTTAAATCGCTTATATTTGGCAGTCATTGATTTTTATGATTCATATGGTGATTCATTTATTCATTTTGTTTGTCATTTGGTTCAGGCACAGAAAAGACGAGTTGGAGAGGCGCATGTCGGCCCTGCAGGAGAGCAGGAGAGAACTGATGGTCCAGCTGGAAGGTCTCATGAGGCTGCTGAAGGTACCAAACTTGTTGGACAACAATGTGGCTCTTTATTTCCCTCGGCATGTATGAAAACTTCATTTGTTTGCTTACTTTTTGTCTCTCTTTTTTTCTTCACCTTTCTCTCTCCCACCGCTGACTCTCTGACGTGTCTGCTTTCACTCACCGTCATCTCTCATCTTCTGGCTGACAGGATGAAGAGCAGAAACAGGCAGTAAGTGTTCCTTTAATACAGCTCTGCAATCCTGGAGTAAACATGCGGGGTCACAGCTGCAAAAGTTTAATCTGACATGCATTGCAAAACAGACGTTTTTAAAAAAGTGACAGGTAAAAGATTAACGGTTGCATGACGCTGCAGTACAGAGGATCGCTGACAAAAATAAAAACTTCTGTCATTATTTACTCAGCCAAACTCACTTTTTTCCTGTGGAATATAAAAGGAGATATTATAAAGAATGCTCAATTCTAGGGGTGCCAATAATTGTGTCCAACAAGTATTAGAGAAAAACATTTATTTCACAATGAGATTTTCTCCCCATTTCAATTGTTTTAACTCAATGATAGATTAGAATTTTGTAAATTTTTTGAATGAATGATCAAAAGGATAAAAAATGCATATTTATTTTCACAGCCACCTTTGCTCAGATTTACCAAGGGTGCCAATATTAGTGGAGGGCACTGTACATTATAATGCTTTAATGCCTAAATTCACTACAGCATTTCAAAGTTATGTTTATTAGTAATTTAGTATTTTTTAATTTATTTAGACACAATAGCTTTAATCAGTCACTGGCAATTCTGTCAGTAATGTAACGCAGCAGTGACAAATAGAGACCTCGGCTTGTAACTATACTTTAATTACTATTTGAAAATGATAGCACATGACTCCGTTACTAAAAAAGTAATCACATTACAGTAACGCGTTACTAAGTAACAGCCCAACACTGAGGATGTATAAATGTTATTTCTTTCAATAATTTAGTACTGCAAAACTTTAGTACAACAAAAAAATTTGTACTACTAACCTTTCAAAATGACTAATAAGTGAAAGTTGCTTAGTGAGAATAAAGCATGAGTATCTCATGAGCTTATCGTAGACTGTCTCTGTGGGTGATCTCTGTCACGTCTGCTCCTCATAACGAGGACATGAAGCTCCCATTTCCAGTCAAGTCCCGCTGCTTTGTTCCTGTGACCCAGGGAGGGACCACGAGCCGCATGTCTCCCTGCCAAATATCAGAGACCTGCTCTCGTTTCATCAGGGCTAAGCACCTCACGTCTAATGTGACTGCAGTCTGGCCGGCCATCTGCTGCCTGGCAGTGGGCCACAGGCCCTGGGCCCAGCATCAATCTGTGGGACAGTGCGGCTCTTTTCTACCATCCTTTTGCTCCTCTAATGGCACTTGCATGCTGCTCAGTGAGCTCTCAGGCCAAAGATGTATGCACTACAACCTAAAGAAACAGATCAGATATCTATAGGTGTGTCTGCAGTAGTAGCTTTTTATCAGTGTTTCTTGGGGAGCGAGGGACCAATGGAGGTTCAGGTTGTTATATAACTAGTGTCATTTGTGCGTTCTCCTTTCTCATCTCCCTCCTACAGGCTCAGACAGGGAGTTCGCCCCACTCATCTCCCAGCCACAGTGCCAGCTGCACCATGCCTATGCCCATTCGCTCCACCTCAGCCGGCTCAACCCCCACACACACGCCACAGGACTGCCTGGCAGGGGTCGGAGATGACGTGCTGGATGCCTTCTCTCAGGGTGAGAAGTGTTGAGCTTTGCATTGACATTATCATCCACAAAAGATGTTTAGAAGATGTTTAAAAGATATCTGGACAATGTTTTAAATATGTTTAGAATACATTTGGAAGATGATTAGAAGATGTTTACAAGATGTTTGGAGGATGTTTTAAATATGTTTAGAATACAATTAGAAAATGTTTAGAAGACATTTGGAAGATTATAAGAAGATATTTAGAAGATGTTTGGAAGATGTTTTAAATATGTGTAGAAGACATTTGGAAGATGTTTAGAAGAAGATTTGAAGATATTTAGAAGATATTTGAACGATGTTTTAAATATGTTTAGAAGACATTTGGAAGATGATAAGAAGATATTTAGAAGATGTTTGGAAGATGTTTTAAATATGTTGAGAAGACATTTGGAAGATGATTAGAATAACATATCTTTAGAACATGTTTTTAAAGATGTTAGAAGATGTATAGAAAATGTTTAGAACATGTTGGGAAAATAATTAGAACGTTTAGAAGATGATTGTGTTGATGATTATGTTTAAAAGATGTTTATTAGATATTTAAAGGATAAATGAAAGAACATGTTTTAAAGATGATTAGAAGATGTATAGAAATTGTTAAGAAGATGATTAGAACATGTTAAGGAAATAATTAGAAGATGTTTAGGAGATAAAAGATATTTAAAACATGTTTTTAAAGATGAATAGAAGATGTATAGAAAAGGTATAGAACATGTTTGGTAGAGGATTAGAAAATGTTTAGAAGATGATTAGAAATATGATTAGCAGATGTTTAGTAGATGTGTAGAACATGTTTAGATGCTACTTAATGTTTAGTATAGCATTAGAAGATCTTTAGAACACGTTTAGAAAATGATTTATTATAAGATATTCATAACAAGTTTACAAGAGTATTAGAAGGTGTTTAGAGGAAGAATGTTCAAACCAATCTTTTTAATAAAAAGACAGAGGCTTTTAGCACTACAAAATGCCATAAATGTAGTCTACACAAGTGTTATTGACAATATTCTAAGACATCTAATACTAAATGATAGCTCTGAGTGAGCAACAGACTGAGATTTAAGTGGCTAAATTAATTTTGGATTGATATATTATAGCTCTCGATATTGTGATCTGAAAACAATCCTCTTTCATCCAGGTGTACCAAGAAATCTCCGTAATGATCTTTTAGTGGCTGCAGACTCCATCACAAACACTATGTCGTCATTAGTGAAAGAACTTCACTCAGGTACTCTTGTACACTCACATCTCTACTCTTAAGTACCCACTTTGTGATTTGAGTGGTAATTGTAATTTTTGTAAATTTGGCAGTGGACGACGGTTTGGAGGAAGAAGAGGAAAACATGCGAAATGGAAGAGAGAAAGGTAAGTCCTTGTTTGTCATTTAACCCTTATACCTTACTTAATTCCTTACTTCTGATCTCTCACACTGAATACTGATAGAGTATTTAAAATAGTAAAGGCCCAAAGTCCATTTCCCTTTTAATACGCTTCCAAGTTTTTATATATAGGGATGCACAATATATCTGTACCATATCATGCAGAAATTGGTGACTTGTATAATTTTTTTACATTTAAACATTTTTGTACGCTATCATTCAACATTTTTGGCTGAGATATTTTAAACACAGTATTCATTTTATTCAGCAAGAACAGAAATTCAGCAAAAGTGACAAAATACATTTATACAGAACTAAAAGATAAAAGTTTATACATTTTATACATTTTATTTTAAGTTTGTATGTGTGTCTATATATATA
>JAUMHE010000069.1:14311383-14328635 GCA_032359235.1 Enteromius mattozi | reverse complement strand
ATATATTTTTTTTATGAAATAATCCGAAAAAATATTTCCACAAAAATAATAATAAATTATAAATAAATTTGAATAATAATACATTTTTAAGCAGCAAATCAGTATAATGATTAGATGATTTCTAACGAATCATGTGATACTGAACTAGTGTAATGAATGCTAAATGCTTCGCTGCCACAGTAGTAAATCACATTTTAAATATCACAATTCCACATTACTGTTTTTACTGTATTTTTTAAATCAAATTAAGCACAGACTTCTTTAAAAAAAAAACACAAAAAAAACATTTAAAACATTATTTAAAACTTTTTAACAATAGTACATACAGTAGATTGGCTTCATACACACACACAAAATCAATAACTGTTAAACTTCAGCAAAATGAATATATATAATAATTTTCATACTGTACATTATTATGTGATGCCTTAATTCACATGTAGCAGTTATTTATTTGTTTACTTTTTTATTTAAATATGCAAAGCAGAACAAATGCCAATTGTTATCGGATAATTGGAATTTTAATATCCGTGCATCCCTAATAATTCAAAGATAATTAGTTACCAGCCTATAGAATGTAGTCATTAGTTGACCGTAGTTTCACGGTTTGATTGAGGCCTCTTTTCTTTCTTCTAGCTGAGTCAGAGTAAAAGAATATAGAATATTTCATGTAAGTACAAACGAGTACATTGTCTAGTCCTGCCCTTGAAGCCAAAGTTAAAAGTGCAATGCACTGTGATGCCGTTATGACCCCTAACCTTAAATTTGTGTTTTGTCCAGTGTCATCGCTGAAGCATTCTGGGAAACGGCACTCCACCCCTTCATTCTGAGCCCCAGGAAAGAACCAACGACATAAAAAGCTCTCTGGCATTCGCACATAGACAAATGCATGCTCTTCCCCAACTGGGTTTCACTATGTGAAACAAACTCTTCATCACACCTTGCACAGAGCAAGTTGTATTTATTAGGAAGTATATAAATATAAATATAGCTCTATGTCTATCTGTATAAACCCATTGTTATCACGTTACCCATGAGAATGGCTTGTTTGTGCTTTCTTAAAAAAACTTTTGTGATTACTACTCTCTGAAACGAACGCACTGTGCATCTTCATGACGTCACTCAAATCGATCTATGCTGTAGCTATTTTTCCAGATGTTCCCCAAACAGGAAGCTTTTTTTTTTTTTGTAACTAGTGATGATTTTTTTTGTGTTTATTGCATGGACTGGCTCTACTGGATAGGTGGAGAGGGCTCGTATTTGCTCTGCATGTGACATTTATTCCGACCAACTCGAGTGATGCCTGCTCCGTCGCTCCTTGTAGTCTTCTGGTCATCAAACTGCTGCTTCTGCATCACACATCTGCATCTGAACCACCATATATCAGGGACGTCTCGTAGAGCTCGCCGTTTGTCTGGGATTTCCGCTACTGTGTTAAGTTCAGCCCGTCATTGTGGCCGTTGTTTTAGCGCTTCGGTATTGCCTCTTAGTTTAGAGTATCGCATATGCATCTCTCTGTATTTTTGGAGAGCATAAAGGGACTTTAATGGAAAACGGATGTATGTTCCGTATATCCATAAACCAGCTTAGCCAGCCATCTTTAAGTGCACACGTCTCTGTAAAAGTTACTTCAAAAGCTTTATTGAGTTCAGTTGTTGTGTATACTCGTGTGAAATAAATGAAACCAGTGCTCAGGGACTGTTGAGGGAGGAACGCGGTAGCAATGCTTGTGAACAAATGGGTGGAATTTACTTTGACACCACAGAGGTCAAATGTCAAAGATTAGCACAGGTCATAAAAACTTTATGGAACGGCTGGTGGTAGAAAAAAACAGGATCGTTGTATGGAAGCCCATCTCTGCCACATAAGAAAAAAATGCTTTGGTAATTCGTAATTATGACATAACGATTTTAAATTTGTTTAAGATTTTAAAAATTGTAAGCGTAGGATAAAAAGACAAAACTATGCCATAAAGAGTCAAAATGATGAGGTAACAGTCATAATTGTGACAAAAAGTTAAACTTATGAGAAAACAGCCACAATTATGAAAATTCAACATTGAGATAAAAATCTTGGCGTTCAATTATGCCATTAAAGCATGAAAAATAATATAAATAATTCTAACATAAAACATTACTGTGACATAAAATGAGTTGAAAGTTTGAAATGATGACATACTAAGTCATAAGATAAAAAGTCAAAACTATGTCTTAAAAAGTCTGAATTCTGAGATTAAATTTGAAATTATAAGGTAGGCTAATAATAATTTTGATGTCATAATTATGTCATAAAAGTATAAAAATAATAAAAGCAAAACATTCTAACATAAAAAATACAACTATGACATAAAAAGTTGAAAGTTTGAGAGAAAACTGACATACCAAGTCATAAGATAAAAAGTCAAAATTGTGACAAAAAAAGTCAAAATTTATATACCAAGTCAAAATTATGACAAAAAATATAATTATGACATAAACTGGTCGAAACTGACATACTAAGTGATAAACATATGATAAAATTCAAAAGCATGAGATATAATTCAAAATTATGTGAATTAAACTAAAAAAAAGGCTAAACTGTGACATACAGTACTAAATCGTAATTATGAGATTTTCTTTATGACAGCCAAAATTATGAAAAAGTCACGACTGACAAAAGTTTGACTTTTTATCTCAGAGTTAAATTTGTTTCATTATTTTGAATGATCTCATAATTATGACTTAGTATATCGTAATTTTGTCTTTTATATAATATGGTATCATGGCTTCCATAGTGTTGCGCATCAGACATGGACACGCCGTTACAGGAAGAAGACATGCTTAGCGTCTAAAGCTTTATTGTCACGAGGAAGAGAGTTTGACTTACTGTACTTGAATCAGAAGGAATTCAGGTTCAATAATTACATTTATCTAATTATTATAGGTATGTTATACTTGTGATTTGTTCTTTGTTAGTTTGGTTTCAAATAAGAAATAATAACCATTATTTAAAAAAAAACAAAAACATTTTGTTTATGACTGCTAACATTTGAATGTTAAATTAGATAAATCTACAGTAAAGCAACAGTTTAAAGTGAGTTTTGGTGTAGAATATTAAGATTCTTCCACATTCATGAGGGTCATTAGATGAAACGATTCATTCGCTGTTTATTACTTTTCTAAAATGCTTGTAATTCTGCATAAGGAAGTCTTTTGAATGGCTAATATGAACAGTGAGGTCTCATTCAGTGTGTTACACTGGAAAAAAAGTGTTGTTTTTATTATAGTGAGTGCAATCATATAGATTTGCTTTTTCAAATCAGATTTTACATATCATAATGCTTGTTCTGTGTTTCAAAGAAAGGAATATACAATGTAGTCAGGAATTTATTGTTATTGTTTAAGCTTGGACGACAGCGTACAATATATTCTCAGATGGCAAGTTTGAAAGTTTGATTATGTTCCAACATTTGCTACAAATATGAATGCAATCTTCTGATGTAGGTGTGTGCCTAGATGTACTGTATAAAGTGCTGTATAAAATAAAATATTCTGCACATGTGCAAGTCAGCCCTTAGATAGGAGTTTTAGTATGTGACTTAGTCGGAATGCAGTCATTATTTACCTGTGATCTTTGGAAAAAAAAAAAATATATTGTTCTGCCTTTAAAAGTTGTGCCAAACTGTTTGCCAACCTGTAGTGTGTCCTTTAGGTATTTGTTCTGTGTATTTGTGTGTGTTAAACCACAATTTATTGATTATGAATTTACTGAAGCAGTCCACCGAGAGGGTAACTAATAACGGGGTGCCTTAAATGGTTGAAACACAATACAGTTTAAGCGGAAGGAACCCTGCTTGAAATCAATTTCAAGCATCATTGCAAATTTATACGTTACAGATGGCCCTCCAACGGAGGACCTCCTATGTTATCAAAGTTAGATTAAACAATATTTCAAAAACGAAATCCGCACCATCAGGTTTTCATTTCTTTGGCAACGTGGGATTTTACTGTGTTTTGAAACTCCAAACTGTCAGTTGAAGCTACAAACACTGTTTAATTATTTCATTTGATGGTTTTGCTGCTGTATACAATCATTGATTGCAATGGTTTACGTCCATATTTGCGTTTACGTCACCCCTATGTCTTTTTGTATACTATTAAAGGGTAAAATATATGAAAAAACTTCAAAGGGCATTGAGCGTTTGTGTGTGTGTGTGTGTGTGTCCACAGAATAATATATCACAGCTCCATTAGGATTGAGTTCAGATCTGTCATCAAAGGGATCCTGTGATGGTGGGGCCACCCGTAAAATTTAAATGTGAATTTAAGCAGCTGCCCTGATAGCGTATGAGTTATTTACCGTTATGTCGTGGACAACCATGAAAATTGTACCTTTCCTAACTCCTTAATCTCATGTCATTTAAGTCAATATGACTTGCTGTATTTATAGTGCAGCACAGAAGTAAAAGATGGGTAGAATCACTTGTATTGTGTGCAAAAAAGATGCAGTTTTGTCAACCCCTGACAAACATGAGACAGTTTAAAGGGACATTTCCAAAAATTAAATTTTGTCATCATTTACTAACTCTCAAGTTGTTCCAAAATGAATAGGTTTCTTTCTTCCGTTGGACACGAAAGTTGTTTTAATCAAAGCAGCTGTTGACTTGCACAGTATATGTAGAGTGTATGAAGTTGTGTTGGATTTGCACAGATCAATCAGTGTCAGACTCGAAGCAGCTTAGCTAGCCTATGCCATTAAAGTAGGCTACTGCAAGAGCAATTTTTGAAAGGCAATGGCTACTTTTATTTACTTTTTCACCAAAAGAAAGGTTAGGTTTGAAATAACTTGAGAGTGAGTAAATGATAATGGAAGTTTTTAGGTGAACTGTGCCTTTAAACTGTCATGTTTTCATATTGGGTCAACTATAACCTAAAAGAATGTTTGATTTCACTCATGTTTACTGGAAATAGATGTCCTAAAACTTCAAGGACTGACCTTATAAATCCCTTTTGGCCGCTATAGTAGTTATACAAGTACAGCTGCTATAAGTTCTTTCTTTTTTTAAGTTTTACTTTCACTCAAATCAAGCTAAACTTGGCATAGTCCAGATAATGTGTAAATGATTTACAGACCCCCACAATTTATTACTAGTATGTTATTAATGTATTTATTAATAATAAGTTTAACTACATTAAAATGAGGCGGGTTGTAGGAATTATTCATAAAGGATTTCTCCACCCCACAATGAAAATCACTTTACTTCACTTTAATCATGAATCACTTACACCCATGTTGTTCCAAACCCGTAAAAGCTTCGCTGTCCCATTGAATGCCAAACAATTACGACTGTCAAGGTGCAGAAAAGGAAGAAAGACGTTGTCTGAATGCTCCAGTATAGTATATATATAATGTATAGTATATATATACTATATGTCTTTGAGCTTTTACTTCCCCTTGGCAACTTTTCCTTTTCTTTAATGTTATTTCGTGATAAAATTGTATGTTATTGTTCTTTGAATAAAAAATATAAAATACAAAAAGAACCCAAACCAGCCCGATGTTGTGAGGGGCGTGCCCCCGTAAAAATCCCGTTCCGGGGGTGTAAAATACAAGTTTTTTTGGCAAGTTTCCCCTGGTAAATTTGCATTGCAGGGGCTAAATATCACATTATTAAGTTTGTGTCAACATGAAAAAGAACTTGTGACAACAGATTTTAAAGTAGCCCAATTCCGAGGGAAAACTGCAGACTTGGCAACACTGAGTGAAGATGACATATTTCCTTTTCGAAAGTGGAACTCCACTCACCCGTGGTCTGCAGCCAGACCCATTCAAATTGTTTGGCAGCTTTTAAGTGTTTGGAACGGCATGGGGGTAAGTGATTAATGACAAAATGCTACTTTTGGGGTGGAGTAACCCTTTAATGTGTGGCCATAATGTCCACATTCTGCTGATGTATAAATATATGACAGAAGCCTCCAAAAATTCTACGTCAGAATGAATTGGAAGTAGCCGCTGTACCACCTGACAGCTACAGCTTCAAGCAGAATGTCTTGCTTTTGTTATCTTAAAATTACGGTAATTATGACATGGCTTGAATGCAGCAATAAGTCCAAGTGTAATGCTGTGCTCATAACATGTCGTAACTACTGTAATTTTTTGAGATGAGATATTTATGTTTTAAAATGTATGTAATTGGCTTTTGCCAGTGTAGATGTCTTCATACAAAAGTAGTGTGAATATAAACAAAAGACATGCAGCACAAAGTTAGATAACTAGGTTACCCATGTAACAACAAAGACTTTAGAATACCGTAATCTCTGAGTTGTAATCCACTTAGTGCTGTTCACGTCCTCGGACTGGGGATTATTGAAATGAAACTGCATGAAAAAATGTTACTGGCAGCTGTAAAACACGTAACAGTTGCTATGCAAATGGTACGCATTATTAATTCATTTTATACCCATTTCTTTAGATTGTCATTACCAAAGTCTGTTTAAGTACTCTATAGTTTTTGTTGATATGTGCAGCCTAAATATCTAACTTTGTGCTGCATGTCTGTCGTTTATGTTAACATTACTTTAGTATGAAGACATTGGCAAAAGTCAATTACACAAATTTTAAAACATAAATATTACAAAATAACTGCTTAATTATATTTTACGGTCCCACTTTATATTATGTGGCCTTAACTACTATGTACTTACATTTAAATTAATCATTTAGTACAATGCACTTATTGTGTGCATGCATGTTTTTACAGTTTTAAAGACCTATATGTAATTACATCTGTAAATAATTTATGTATTTACATTCATAATTACACTGTTGACCCGTCCCTTACACCTTAACCCACCCTTAAACCTACCCATACCCCCAAACCTGTCCCGAACCTTACCCGTATCCCACCTCAACAGCAGCAAAAATGTTTTGCGAAACAATATGAGCACAAAAAGTACCTTGTACTTCTTTTTTAATGTAAGTACAAAGTAGTTAAGGCACCCAATGTAAAGTGTGACCTATTTTACTAAGTTTTTCTCTGGTTCTGTATAACGTGCAGCGGTAGCTCTCAGAAAACTCCTAACGTTACACAAGTTATTGCAATATGGCGTGAACGCACTTGAGTTCTACAATTACTTGCTTTACAAGTTGGAATCTCCTAAACGACTTAATCCGGGCTCACACTACAGGAGTTTTAAAATCCTAACCGACTATAAAATCTGGGTGCAGCACACACATAACGAGAATCTTTGCAGATTATCATCCCTCAAATCTTAAACATGCACACACTACAAGTTTTCAACATCGTGGCGCATCAAACACTACCAGATATTATTAAGATTATCATGCCAGAGGGGAGCGCCTCACCTGATCTAACGCTGCGGACAGGTGTACTGAGGTCATGCTTGCTAACAGCTTTCTGTACTCACCTGGTATGTTTAAAACTGAAGTGATTTCATTCCAGCCCTTAGCGTTGCGGTATGTTTTCGACACTTTATTCAGACAGTCTAACCCGTTTCCACTACTAATGTAACAGCAATGTAATGTAAAAATGCAGGCTGGGGCATTGCTTTAAAAATTGAAGGCTGAATTGCAGAGGCGTGGTTTAAATAAACGGACTAAACGATTGGAGAAGTCCTGCCTACGAGTCCAGAGAAAAGACTGTCACTTTCACTGGAAGGTCCAGTTCTGACATTTTAGAATTTAAATTGAATTAATCAATAAACATGCAAAGCTAAATCGTTCGCAATAGGATCTACAATACGCGTTTAGAAAATTGCTAGGATGTTTTTTTCATTTGATGCCGACTTCAAGGAAGACTTGGATCATGACGCCTCTCTCTGACAAGCAAACCCTGTCCCTGTAACCGGCTGCCTCTAGGACCCGCGGCGCTGCTCAAGCCACCACTGCAGTCAGTGAGAGCGGAGCATCTGGAGGAGAGCTGGCCGGCTGGGGAGGTGGTGGAGGACGGGGAGAGCGAAGCAGAAGGAGGATCCGGGGGTCAGCGAAAACAAAAAAGGGGTCAGGCCTGGAACTTGGCGAAGCGGGTAATTAACACTGTCATCCACTTGTCTAGCACCTTAAGCCGCCATCGAAATAAGTCTCCGCCGTGGGGCTGGCCGTTTTTCGGCGCGATACGGAGGGGGGCGGCTCGATGTGGCCAGTGGTTTTTCCTGCTCTTCTTACAGATGTGCGACTTAATACACCGCGATATGCGCTTGAACTTGACCGTTCATTTGTAGCTCCTCGCAAGCGTAGCGTCAGCCCACTCGTTTTGAAACAATGGCTGTGTTTCAAAACCTAGCGAGCTGCCTACCTAGACAGCATTTTGGATAATCATTCTGTTCCGCGAGCGCTTATGATGCCCAAAAATGCCAAAAGCCACGCTGAAGGTACCCCAAAGTGCCGTCTAGGTAGGCAGCTCACCTAGGTTTTAAAAGGGTCTCATTTAAGCCGACTTGGCCTGTTGGAAATGACTGTCAAGGCCGAATAATCCGAGTAGGCGGGTAATTAAAAGAGCTTTTTGTGCAGTTACAGACTATGATAGACACGTGATCAATTATTAACACCTTGCGATTGGATACCTGTGACACATCTCACCGGTTATTGAATATTAATGATATTAATGTACCGTGGAGACCGAAGTTTACCAAAAATACCATTGTTACTATTGTAAAATAATACTACATTAATATGGGATGTCCAGTTTCAAGAGTTTTCATCTGTTTTAATGAAAATAGCAATATCAAAATACCTTATTTTAGCCACTAAAATGTATTTGTGGGTTATGGGCAGAAACTACTGTAAGGCAACTACTGTGGTTTAAATAAATAAATAAATAAATAAACATTGGTAAGAGTTAGGAGTAGTTCACCCAAATAATACAATTATTTATTCGCAACTTCACAAGCCTGTTTTTTAAGTCTTATTTATTTTAGGTCTTCTGAAACCTTTAGAATCTTTAAAATCCCATTTGTATATAACATATTAATATTTCATGCATTTTAATTGATTACAAGAGATATAAGATCAATCAGATAGCTTTTATGATGACATTTTTGGAGCATTTTACAGCCCCCTGATCACCATTTATTTTCACTGTCTGGAAGAGAGCGGCATGGACGTTCCGCTAAACCTCTTCTTTTGTTTTCCTCTAGCAGGAAGCACGCTGTATGAGTTTGCAATGACATTACACTAAGAATTCAGAAGACAGAGTATTCATTTTTGGGTGAACTATTCCTTTAACGATAGACTCGCCTAATTTATTGACCTCCAAATCTAATTTCATGGGACTTTGGTGTCCTACTTGTAGAGAAAGCACATTGAAGCACACATACATGAGAGCGAAGAATAAAATGTACAGATCCCTTTAAAACTGCTCTGAGGAAGAAAATAGGAAATACCATAAGCGAAGAGTTCATATTTCACCGCAGAGAAGGATTTGTAGCAGTCGGAGAATGCATACGTTTTGAGTCAACTCATCAATACCTTATTTTCTGCTGTATTAGACTGAAAAGTTACACGTTATTAAGGTTGATTTCTCATCCACGACCTGAATGTGACGTCTTATTACCTAATATTTCCATACACATCGATGTTTTACTTACTTAACAGACATTAAAAAGTACATAAGTTTGAAAGCACCTCAATCTCACTTATTTGAGGGTGATTTTTTATTATTAACGGATGATTGTATTACTATAATCTTCTGGATGTGTCTGTTTATTCTGAATGGTGTGTTCGAGTGCTGTTTCTTCTGATTGCGGTGTTCCTTTTCACAGGGGATCCTAAAGAAGGAGGGTCATCGTTTTTTTCCCTTTTTTGTTCTTTTATTTTTGTTTTGATCTTTTTCGACTTTTGCATTGTGTTCAACAGTCACTCATTTGGCGATGCCGTCCAACACTGTCACCACCGCCGCCGCGTTCAAGAGCTCCGACTTCAACTGTGACACGAACGGAAATCAAATGGTAAGAGGTTAATGAGTCCCTGGACATTTTTATGTTCGGCCTGCTGTGTACTGCCTGAAAAATAAGGCTAGTTACCACATCTGTCACTGAAACGTCTTGTGTTTCGAAAAGCCTGCGCTAACTAGACTAGAATTATGTAAATGCTCTTTAGCTTTGAAAATAAAATAACCGAAACCTTCAAAATTAGAGACGTTAAACTGTCGCTATATTTAATCATAATACTAATGAAAGTGCTTGTTGCAATGATTTGAAAAGTGATGGTGATTTATTACTGATTTTGACATTTTTAATATTAATTAGCATGAGGGTTTGTTCATGGCATGTTGGAATTACAGTAATTATGAGGTTTTGACTTTGTCCTTGTAGAACTCAGAGACAGAATAAAAAGTCTGTTTAGTAATATGGAATAATAATCCTGTTGTTGCATATTGTTAATGTATTTATATTTTATTTATATTCTATAAATAAATGAAAAAACCTACATTATAGTGAAGCTAGCACAACATTTTGCCTAATGATGACTCAGATTTATTTTGGTATTAATACTGTTGCCATAATTCTGAAGATGTGAACAGCTCAAGAGTAGAACGTTCAGATTGTCGTCTTGTAATTAAAGTAATTACGCTGTGATTAACATTCAGCAAGTAGGAGCAAGTGATAGACAGAACTTTTTTGTTTGTTTATTCATTACGTTTGTCTACCGGTGGTTGTTTTTCCATGATCAACAACGTTTTTTTTCTTAATACTGCGACCAACCAAAATGAAACTCATTAATTGTTATAGTGCAAATAACAGTGACCTGTCCTCTCATTTATTGATGGTTTGCTGAAGAGGTCACAAATAAAAACCCCATGCAAAAATTACAAAATATGTAATGTGTTTTCCTAAATTTGACCCTGGAGCACAAAACCAGTTTAAGTCGCACAGGTATATTTGTAGAAATAGCCAAAAAAATGCATTGCATGGGTCAAAATAATAGATTTTAAGTAAAGTAAAGATCATGTTCCGTGAAGATATTTAGTAAATTTCCTACCATCAATATATCAAAACTACATTGTTGTTTAGTGATATGCATTGCTAAGAACTTCATTTGGACAACTTCAAAGGTGATTTTGAAATATTGTCTTATCCCAACAAACCATACATCATTGGAAAGCTTATTAATTCAATATTACATGAAATGGCATATAAATCTCAATATCAAAAAATGGACCCTTATGACTGGTTTTGTGTCACATATATAAATCACAGTTAAAGGGATAGCCCACTTTATTCAAAATTATTTCCTCCCCCTTATGTTGTTCCAAACCTGTACGACTGCGGAACATTAAAAGACAATATTCTGAAAAACCAACCACATTTCTCAAAATATCTTCTTTCATGTTCCACAGAATAATATTTTTAGGTGAATTGTCCCTTTAACTCTGCCCTCAAATCCATCACTACAATATTTCATTCAGTCCATCATTTTAATTTGACATGATTCATTTCCACGGCAGTGACTCGGGGGGTTATCGAGCGTCAGTGTAGAGGCTCTGGTGAACGGAATTAGTAAACATGAGTGAATTGTTATCAGAGATAGTGTCTGCTCTGTTTCGTACGAGCGTTTAGTGACGTGGGTGTTGGCTTGTGTAGGAGAGACTGCCGTTTGCCTGATTTACAGGGGAATTCATTCTTCCCCACCCCTGCGCCCACGGACCCGCGCTACGCTCGTAGTCCTGTTGCTTGGCAACAGTTCTTGCCTTAAATAACCGGCTGCCGACAGAAATAGAGCAAAGATGTAGACGGTGTTACTGAGTTCACACAAGGCAACGTCGATTTCTGTGCACATCCTTTGTTTTTGTTTGTTTAAACATTTTGTTTGTGTATTCGTGTCGTAATGAGAACATTGTGTGAGGGTTTTTTTTTTCAGTCATAAAATATGTGGAAAAAACCATGACAGGAAAAGAGCATTGCTAACGCTCCAGAACTCAAATTTTAAGTATAGATGTATTTAAAAAATATATATAAATATGCATCATATTTTAAATCTAAATATCTTTTAATATGTTTAATATAAAAAAAAATTGATTTGCATTTAATTGTACATTTTTAGTTATCGTGAGATGCTATTTGCTTCATATCAGTGTCATTATGCATTAATAATAAGAAATTCAAGTGGTGTCCAGCCATCTTTCGGCCATGCTGGACTTCTCAGTAGTCATGGCAGACGGGGACAGCATCCTCATTAGCATTCTGATTTAGAGCCGGTGGTTTGATTCATCCCAGCCCTGAAGCTGCTGCAGCGGCTACATTAGGATCATCTTTTCTCTCCCGTCCACCCTAGGGTGCTTGGCTGGACCAAGAGTGGCTATTGTTGAGGAGGGAAGACACGGTTGTGTTAAACAAAGAGAAAGTGAATGAGGGGAGAGAATGAACCACTGAATGTCTTTGTAACTGTGTCAGGAGAGAGCCCAGAGAGTTCGGGATCTCTTCACGGCTGTATCACCCCACGCTTTAGCTCGGCTAAAAGGACGATGCCATTCAAACACTGGCTTTTCTCATTAGCTAAATAACCTTGGCGTGAAAGATAGAGTGATACTGAAATAACTCGATCTGCGAATTTAAGTCTGGGTGTGTGTACTGGAATATTTTGGTGTGTAAAGTTTAAGAATACATGCTGTAAACTTGATGCTGAATGAACAGATTTTAAAATTCTGTCCGATACCGATAAACAGATTGTTATTTTCATGTTATGGCTTATAACTGGTAACCAATATTAAACTCTACTGTTTTGTTTAAATGCACTGAAAATAATTTTAAAGGGAATTTACAATATTTATTAGATTTTGAAATTCACTAGATTACATTTAACAGTGTTATTAAATATTAGTGTTTCTAAAGATTAAATTTAAGTAAGCATTAGATGATAGCAAATGTAATCTAAATGTAAAAAATATGAAAGCACAAATACACTATACTGCTCAAAAGTATGATATTAGATCATTTTATTCACCAAGGATGCACAATTTCTGTTTTAAACAAAGGCTAAACAGCTGTTTTCGACGTGGATAATAATACAAATGAGATAATGTATTTTTCTTTACATTATTAAATTATTTTTATTATTTTTAGTACCAAATTATCATATCAGAATGATTTCTGAAGGATCATGCGACACTGAAGCCTGGTGTAATGATGCTGAAAATTCAGCTGTGTATCACAGGAAACAAGTACAATAGATAACATAAATTTTAAATTGTAATAATATTTCACAATAATACTGTTTATACTATATTTTTAATCAAACAAATGCAGCCTTGGTGAGTGTTAAAGACTTAAAAGACCATAAAAATTATACTGTAGTGCAATTATCCAAAATTCGTTAATAGCCAATGATATCCAATAACTGCACATTTTAAAAATTATTATTATAAGCCAATAACTAAAAATGGTTATTGATGGTAAATGGTAAAAAAAATGGTAAATAAGTGGTGCCACTATATATATATATATATAAAAATGTGTGTCCCTAGTGTAAAAAAAATATCTGTGAATTTACAAATAAATATTAATAATAATGAATAAATAAAAAGCTATAGTTTTTTTTTTGTTTGTTTTAACATAAAAGTTTTGGAAAGGTTATTATCCATTGATCTCAAAATGACTAAATGCCTGAAAGCTTGAAGTAACGACTTTGGTTAAGCAATAATGGTTAATTGATGTTTATTTCTGTCCATTTAGAATGAGAGCTCTAGAATGGACACCGTGATTGTTGACAAGATGCCTTCGCTCTGCATTCCTGTCCGCAAGGTTGGACGGCCTGGCCGCAAACGCAAGCATCTCCCCGTGAGTATCCTAGAGACTGAGCTCTCAACACTCAACCAAACCACAAAACACCCGACTTCCCTTGGGATTCGGTTTATTTTCGTTTATCCACCAGGCGCTAGTCTTGGCAGTGGTAGGGAACGGGTAAACAGGCAAACATGTGGTTGCTGGTAATGACATGGGGGCACCAGACACGTTTTTTAAAACTGATCAAACTTGAGAGTTGCACCTGGTGGTGGACAACCAAACAAAGACCCCTATAGACTTGAAGGAGAGACCTGAGCATTATCCTGAAGGTGATCTCTAGACTTGGGCCTACCAAAATCCTAACAATCCCATAGCAAAGAACTAAAAACCACTGGTGACCACCAATAACACCTCAGCATTGTGTTAGCAAGTTTGGTGTGGACAGCAATTCTGGCCACGATCTTGCAGTCTGAGACAAATTTCTGGGATCATAAAGGGTTTATACTGTCGTGAAGGGAGGTGAATGTACAAACCTTGGCTGTTCGAAATAGACATTAAATTACATCAATATTTGACTTCACCCTAGGCTGGACAAAAAAAGAACGAGGGCCTGTTTAGACCCGGTCATTCATTCAATAGCTATCCGATCATGAAAAGACATAATGTAAATACTCTCAGAAGCGCTTTAAAGATGTATTTAAATCTGATCACTCAAAGCACTTCAGGAGGTGGTCTGGGCTGTATTCCAGGCGAAACTGGATAAATGTAAATGCGTGTGGTTGTTGAAACCACATATTGTAAAAGCGTTATAGGCTATATGACGTGTTATAGCCAGATATGACAGTGCTAATGCAACACACATGGCTGTGAAAGAGTGGCCTTCGCGTAAACTGTCACAAATGAAATGGAAAGTAAGTCACAGACACTCAACACTTAATCATCTTTGCTTGATAACTCGATAACTTGAGTACAAATTGACGCATCCAGTGCTTTTCGTAAAATGTACGACTGGCTGTTCCAATGAAGAATTGTGATTACAGTTTATGGTAAAGATTGATATGAAACGCTACACACATCACATCTGCCTTGTCTATCTCTATCAGATCACATTGTATAATCTGTCATACGTTTAAAAAGTCGTACATAGTGAGCTCCAGTGTTTGTGTTCTTGCGTGTTTTGCACCTTCCTGACAACCGCTCAGGGCCATTGTTCGGAAGGGGGCCAGTCGGGAAATGTTATGCCAGGTCATGGGACCCCACTGAAGTCTTCTATAGATTAGCCTATTCACTGAGAACCTAGAGTGAAGTCATAAAACCTTTGTCCTGGGCCAAGTAAATTTTAGCGAGTGAATGTATGGAGCAAGTGTCCAGTCCCTGGTAAACATCCCCCTTCTCCAGAGCCGGTATTCCTGTTTTTTGAAAATAATCCCCGCTCTTGCATAATTAATCCAGAGAGGGCATGTCAGGGCATGTGGATGTTCAGTTGCCCCACATCCTCTCCTGCCTTCCCCTGAGGACTTTCTGATTGTATTATCCTCCTATCCCATTCCTTCAACAGGTAATTGCGGTCCTGCGAGGAGAGCGATGTCTTACTCTGTGAAATGTAAGCCATGTGAAGACAGATAGAATAATGTTTGAGTCATCTCTCATAGAGGTGCTGACTGCTGATGTGAAGGACTTTGTTAGCACTCTTATGTTTGACTGCCTCGCTGAAATGTCCTAGAATTGTGAAGCTGTCTGAGGAAGACGAGGCACTAAGTGATGACCGGAACTTGGAAATTCAGCTGTTTTTCATCTTGAACGCTAGTAGCATTGTTTTCCACAGTGCTGTTTTTAGACACGGAAATTGGACTTGAAAGCAACCCCCCTTTATCCTTATTCCAAAACTTTAGTGCAGCGTGTACACATGGGGGGATTTGTTTCTAGGTCACATAAGGAAGGTGCTAATATCAAAGCAAACCACATTGATTTGATCACTGGACCGCAGCCAGTGCCATTGTTTAATGGTTTTCCGGGTATTTCTGTATTTGGTTAGACTTGAGGGCATGTATTTTCCATCCAAAACGTGCCATTGCAAAGCTTGGGTGAGGTGGGTGGTTGCTATGTGGTTGATATGTTCCTAAATGGATAGTTCTTCCAAAAATGTTGTCATCAATTACTCACCCTCATGTCGTTCAAACCTGTATTATTTTCTGTCTTTTGTGGAACATTAAAGGGTTAGTTCACCCAAAAATGAAAACTCATTACTCACCCTCATGTTGTTCCAAACCCAATAGACCTTTGTTCATCTTCTGAACACAAATTAAGATATTTTTGATGATATCAGAGAGTCATCTGACCCTCCATAGACAGCAACACGACTGAAATTATCCCAGATCCAGAAAAATAGCAAAAACATCAGTAAAACAGTCCATGTGACATCAGTGACTCAACCTCACTTTTGTGATGCTATGAGAATACTTTTTTGCACAAATAAAACAAAAATAACATAATTTACTCTGCTCCTGTGACTTAATGCCGTCCGCCATTTTAACGCACTGTATATTTGAGCTTTAACGTATTTGACGCAGTCAGCCTTGTTTATATCCGGATGAAAGCACGCACATGTGTGGAATCTGCAGCCGTTTTGTGTGTACTCTTACGCAATAATATTCTCTAAAATGGCGGAAGATGTAAGTCATAGGAGAAGAATGGTTGAGTATATGATGTTATTTTTGTTTTCTTTGCGCAAAAAAGTATTCTTGTATCATCGCAAACCTGAAGTTGATTCACTTATGTCACATGGACTGTTTTACTATGTTTCTGGATCTGGATCATTTCAGTTGTGTTGCTGTCTATGGAGGGTCAGATAGCTCTCTGATATCATCAAAAATATCGTAATTTGTGTTCAGAAGATGAACAGAGGTCTTATGGGTTTGGAACGACATGAGGGTGAGTAATTAATGACAGAATTTTCATTTTTGGGTGAACTAACCCTTTAAAGAAGATACTTTGGAATAAGATCAGTGGAAGTTAATGTGCGCCAAAACTGTCTGGTTACCGAAATTCTTCACAATTTCTTCTTTTATGTTCCACAGAAGAAAGGACATCATATAGGTTTATGTAAATGACAGACGTTTTATTTTTTTAAACTATTCCTTTAATGCTTACCAAGGCCCTAGACTGAAAAAAAACCCCTAGTAACTACAAAGATTTGTGTGTGTGTGTGCAACAAAAATGTAAAATCTAGCAGTAACAGGTGAGAAATCATCATCTCTGTAGAGAGAACAAAGCCATAAAGGCACATTTGTGAAAAAATGACTCTTATGAATCAGTTCTTTTTAATGAGTCAGTCAAATTTTTAGTATTTTAATTAAATGAACTTGAAACTGAACTGTGACGTATGTTTCAAGTTTTTGTGTATTAAAGATATACATATAGCATATTTTTGTGGTAGTCAGATAATAGCAATATTCTGTATTAAAAAAAGTAAATTATTGTTTAAAAATATTGTTCAATTATATGTGAGCGAAACATTATTTTGGCGACATAACA
>JAUMHE010000069.1:14292474-14304893 GCA_032359235.1 Enteromius mattozi | reverse complement strand
TTCAGGTGTGTTTGATTAGAGTTGGAGCTAAAATCTGCAGGACACCGGCCCTCCAGGACTGAACTTGGTGACCCCTGGTCTAGACAGTCCATTTATAATGCTTTGGAAATCTAGTAAAACGTCATACACCAGATAACCAAAGTATGTGCTGTTTGCTAGCACTGCTAACAATGCTATTGTCACAGCGTGGATCAGACAAAGACGAGGAGAGGTGGAGCTCAGTGCAGTGGAAGTTTCATTTACAAAAATACGCTACACGCGTACATTTAAACAATAACTGACAAATTGAGCAATCTGAAGAAGAAAGAAATACACAATATAATGAGGAGTACAACAAGGTACAGGTGGGAATGTAATCAGTAACCATGACAACCAGCTACACACAGCAGTAATGTAGGCCTTGTTTACACTGTCAGTTAAATGTGACCCAATTCCGATTTTTTGCTCATATGTGACACAGATTGGATCTGTTCCATGACAGTGTAAACAGGAATGCGCATGCATTGGGATATTTTGAGATCCGTTTCAGGCTTCGTTCATATGTGGAAATAAATCAGATATAAATCAGATTTGTGCCAATGCGACTGTCGTGTAAACAGGCAGATCGGATTTTCCTAGGCATTGCGTTTTGTACTTCTCCACAGCTTAATGTGGTCATATCCCGATAAATACACATAACACAGAATTGCAGTAGGCTATTTAAGTATTCACACAAACATATCTGTTCTGTCTTAAGTGAACACTTGGGGAGCTGATCAGGAAAAATATCTGATGTGTAACATCAGATACGTGCAAATAGCCTATCTGTTAATCTAACAATAAAAGAGAAGAGGAATTCACTCGCTGCACTTTATTGAACTGTTTTTTTAGTTTTAATATTTCGTTTATTTGCAATGAACACACTTAAGGGATATTATTCGCTATTATTCGTACGCTATTATTCTCAAGAACAAGCACGTGTGGAGGCGGTAAATGACAACAACGTATGCGTGATGCTTCAGATCGTATGGCAAGTGTAAACACATGAATCAGATATGGGTCACAATTGGAAAAAACGTGTAAACGGTGAATAAACTAGTTTTAACCAGCTCATCTCAATGCTGGTATCAGCAGCGCACCAGTTCTTCAGAAATGTTTTCTCAGTTGGAGAAACTAGAGCGCTGAATGAGTTGGCAATGCTGGTATCATAGGATCATATACTGTGGTATGTTGACTCATTTTGATTCGGAGTGACTGTCAGGTGCATCGGAAAGTCATTGATTGAGTAACTTGTAGATCTGACCTGCTCAAGCTGCGTTTCAAATAATTCAGCTTAATTTGGTGGATCGGTTCATCATTCCAGAGTGTTTGCCTGAGGTTGTAGATTACAGGTAATAATGTTGTGAATAATGTTCAGTTGCATACACCTCAAAATATCACCAGGAGCCACAGGTATTTATTTTGTGTTGCCTGATATGCTTTTTTGACTCTCAAATTGACAGTAGCCATTGATTTGCATTTTATAAATCACAATGGACCATAGTTTCAGCAGAAAATCTTCTTTACTCTTCTACCAAGAAACAAGTCAGTAGCGTTTTGGATTTGAGTAGATAAACAGCCAGTTTAAATTTTTGAGCGAACTATCCCTTTAAAAACTGTTTTGCCAACACACGTTCCAAATGACACAGTTACCGAGGGCTTGCAGGCTCTGGGACTGTCCAACAGGGTGTCACAGTTGTCATTTTAGGTTTCAGGAGGGTGCTCACTAGCTCCACCTTTGTGGTTATTATCTGTCCTTGATGCAGGCTTTTGTCAGGCTGTCACTGGTGTGAATTTCACAGCAGACATTTATCCAGCAGTCCATGTGGCAAAGTGTACATGATGAGGTGTAATAGTTATTAGCAAAAAATGAATAAGTAAAAAATTCAAAAGACTGAAAAAGTGAACAAATAATATGAATTTAATACAATAAATGCAGTATATATAAAGTATAAGTGTGTATGTGTAATATACATATACACACAATTATATAAATGATAAAATAAAAAATATATATGAAGATCTATAAAAATCTGGTCTATGCATCCCTGCCTCTGCTGAATTATTTTTTTATCTCCAGTGGATATCAAATGATTGGCTTTACGTGATCTGATATTTATATAGCATTAAAAAAAACCCATTAAATTATAATTACATTATAGCATTGCTATACAATGATATAAATAATGCAATTAAAATATATATATTTATAATTATAAAAAATAATATATAATAACATATAAATAGTTTTTAGTTATGCTGTTTTAATATTTGTTACATTACTAGCAATTTATTTTAAAAAAATTACACCTATTTTTTCTTTAAAAAATGTTAGAAGGCTCCCTGTGTATTGTACAGAGAAAAAGTGACAGAGACAGTTTATGAGACATATAAGCAAATTTATTTGTAAGCAAGATGGAAATTGCAACTATAATATACCCAAATTTTTTCTGAAGTAAATCAGAATTAAAACAAATTGTGAAACTTTGTGAACACTGACACCGAGCCTTATTGGATGCCTAAATATTATTGGTAGGCTGCATAACTGGCTGCAGATTTAACCATAAACAACATTTATTTGTACTAGTCAATACCACTGTTTGCCAGACTTCATTAATTTGAACCATGAACTGAGTCAAAAAGATCAGTCTTGCTTTGATTGACAGAGAACGGGCAAATCCGGCAGTACCTGTGTCTTTTTCATAGCTCAACCTAGAGGGCACAGGACGGATTTCAGTCTAGTGAAGGGGAAATGAACGCTCTGAACACGCAGGCTGGCATGTGCTCAAGCTGGCACGCCAGAGGCTCGATGGGTACAGCGTGCCAACCACGCTCACAAACCCGGTGACCTTGGCACTCTCAGCGGAATGAACCCCTTCCTCACCGTACAGACAGGCTTGCTTATTCCCGTCGAGCGACTGAGAAAAGAGGAAGAGACAGAAAGATGCGTCGGGAGAGGATTTGCACATGCTGTAAATGTGAAGAGGACTCGCGGGTCAAGGCCTTTTGTTTTGGCTGGGTGTGTGTGGTACTTCACTGGCAGGCTTTTGATGGCTCTTGTGAAGAAAACAAGCTCTCAGGTTTTGCCCACGGCCTCTCGACGCTCAAGTGTTGTGATGTGGCTGGGTGATGGAGCTTTGATAGACTTCAAACAGACTTTCCTTAGGCTAGTGTGTTATTAAAATGGGTGCTATCTACTTCTTTTGGCTTCATGTCAGTATAGAGACGTCATGAATATGCCGTGACAGATTCCCAATAAGCCTGGTCTAAATCCCGCAGATCTATTTATATGAAGTTTCCTGCTCATCATTCATACTTAATGATTATCAAAATGAGGTGTTTAAGATTCTTTTGTGCATTCATTTAAGGTTCTTTCATGTCTTTGTGCTGTAGGCATATATCAGAAAAGTGTTCTTAAAATACAGTTTAAGTAGTCATTTTACAGGCATTTTATTTATTTTTTTATTATTTTATTTAAATTGTTGTTTTATTTAAATGTATTTTTTTATTTTGTTGTTGCATCGACAATGTGCAAATATTGCATTAGACATTCATTCAAATTAAAATGTTTATATTTATTTTAATAATTAAAAAAGTTAATTATATATTAGGGGTGGCATGGTACGGTTTATTTAAAATATAATTAAAAATATATCTATATAATCAAGTTAGAAAATGTAAAAAATGCATAAATAAATGAATCCAAAATGCGTAAATCCTAAATAAAAAAAAAAGAAAGAAATATTTGTTAAAATATTTTGAAGCAATGGATTTATTTTATTTTATTTTAAACATTTAACTTTGTTAAATGTACTTAAAGTATTAGTAACTTACATTTAGTGATTTGGTAGTACGGCTGTGTATTGAGTAACTTTTCCTGATGCAATTCAGCTCATTCCTTCAGAATCAAACCCTTGACCTTGGCGTTGTTTGCACTGTGTTCTACTGTTTAAACTAAAAGAATGCTTGTCAGTTTTGCAGCGGACCATTTTTGCAGCTATAGTCAGTAGATGCACTGAGGAGGAAGTTGTCATTGTTGAAACAGTGTGTTTACACAAATCTTTTATTTGAAAGCTAAATCTTTCATGATACACATCACCAGCGGGATTGCAGTGACAGTTTAGGAACTGACGTTTAACAAACGAACATAAAAAGATGTCCTTTTAATTTCTCATATTTCTAACTTGCAGAGTTCAAGCTAATCTCTTTTTTTTAACCTCTCAGAACGCTGCGCTAGGACTTTGATGTGGGAAAGTTTGTAATGGTTAATGTTACTTTTGATGTGAAGATCATGCTAATGTTGGGCTTCGAGCAAAAAAAAAAGGTTGTAGGAAATAAACTATTCTATCAGATGCTCTATACAGTACTGAAGTAAATTAGTGAATCTGTAGCCTCTCTTTTCACTTGAAAATTTAAAGGCTTTTGAGGGGCCACGTTTAATTAATGCAATAGTGGAATTGTGGGTGTGCTTTTGGAAAGCTTTGTTGAGCTCTCAATAATATTGTCTTCCTCAACCTCAAGTTAGAAGGGAGTCTCAGTACTCCTGAATCATAAATCATCATGATAGCCCTGCTAATGTTTCAGGTCACTGGTAATCGTAGCCTCTGGCTAACCTCGACCTAACCTGCTGAACCCAGCCAAGACAAAGCTGTTTAGGCATGAACTACATCCTTTTGTATGTGGGGACGTCAGGAGTATAAATCAATGCCAGGGCAAAAAAGGAGTCAGAACTTTTCAAGAATTTCGGGAGGATTCGTTGTGGCGTTGTGGAATGTGTACAAGATGAATGGCGTTGGATGAGTATGGAGAAAGTGTGAGTGTTGGGGAAGATATTCTAAAATAGTAGTAAGTTCTTCTCTCTTTTTTTGTACAGCAGATTGCAATGGTATTACTGAGTAGTTAGCTATCACATTAACCATTATTAGGCATAGACTGAACCTGCTGCCATTTAGTTTTACATTTTCTTTGTGTTTTTTGAATGAAAATGGATCGCTATTCTTACATCGGATGATTCAGTCCCTGACTGAGCATGTTTCTTAGGGGTGTTCACGGTTTTGGATTCAGCTACTGCAAATGCAGCACAATGGAATAGAGCAGGCTATTAATAACTTGACGCACCAACTGAAAAATACTTCTGCCTATACTATTAAAAAAAGACGTGAGACACAAAACAACGGACAAAGACGATGGGGGCTTTCCCGCTGCAAAAACACTGAATGTCAGATGCGTCAAATCAGCTATAATAATGAGTCAAAGTGGTTGTTTCATTTTTGCAAGTATTTATGATGTCCTGCATTTCTGTGTATTCTGATTGGAGCCTGCAGAGAAGCACATAGTTTAGTTTGTGTGTAGCGCAGAGGATACTTTTTGATTTCATGCTTTTGGAATTACTGCTATTCTTTGAGAAAATTGATATTAAAAGCAGTGGTTGAGCGATATTGTATATTCAATAGCTCATTTTGATACTAATGTCTTGAGCCGGGTGGGCCGATATAATTCCATATAAATGAGCCCTTATTTTGTACAATATTTACTCAAAATTGAATCGGATATTTAAAAAAAAAATAATCATAAACAGATACTTGGTGAATATTCTTTTAAAATTTTGAAACAACACTTTATGGCTATAGTTACCGTCATATAGAAAGAAAAAAATAAATAAAACAAATCTGTTATGCTAAGTATCAAACTGAAACCTAATGTATTATTCAAAAATGTGAAGCACAGTTCATAAATAGACACTTTTGTTACCATGTAGATAATAGCTTTTGACAGATTCACAAATGCATTATTTAAACTGTATCTTATTTTTATATTAAGCCAATCATCTGTTACGCTTACAGACAAAACATCTGGCTCTAGTAATATCATGTTAGCCAGTAACATTTTTTAAAGTAGTAATATTTTGGTGCCACACCACATTCATTCATGCTGTGTGTAAGTACATATTGCCTGTGCCAAATTTTCCCAGTACATATTTAGCAACCCAACAAGTCTTTTTTGATAGTGATTGACTGACATTAATACTCAGTTTCTAAAGTTCTTGAAGACTTCAATTTAGTAACACAAAGCCCTCTAGCTAAAATGGTCCGTTTCCCTGCTGCTTTTGGCTTCTCAGCTCTTTATTTAAACGAGTAAAAAACGTTGCACACAAATGAGAATAGTTTATTTTGGCTCAAAGCTATTTTACGCTTACTCTTCCACATAAAAGCCTTTTGAAATTTTCTGTTGATGCAAAAATATCATTAAGGCCTCATGCTGCAGATTGACTAAGACAGATTTCCATTGCGACAAATCCAGACTGTCAGAAACATTTCAGGTAATCGCTTGTTCTTGTGGCTGTTTCCCTCTAGACGTGGAGCACAAGAAGGACGAGGGTGGGGACTCTGCAAAGAATGAGGTAAAACCGTCTTCCTGTTGTGCGCCTGTTTGTGATATATGTCTGCATGTTTGTGTGTTTCCATCTGTGAAAATTCAACCTTTCCTTTAATTGCTCAAGATCTCCTGAGAAAATTTCTAGGAAGTTGGAACCTGTTTTTCCAGCCACTTGATGAAAGAAATGGTACCCTAATGGTGAAATATCAAATACACTTGGTCCTCTGCTTAAAAACAAGGGTCCCTGTTCTCGTCGGGTCGCTCGAACCCTCTTCGTACTGATGATTAGTTTGAGAGTCCCCCACCAGCCCATTCGCGGAACGCTCCAAAATCATTCGCAGACAAACCACCTACTTCCTTCCATCATTTAGGACCGCATAGATAGAAAAGCACACTAAAACAGAGAGAGAAAAAGTCGTTAATTTTTTCTTTTCCTTTTTTTTTTGCTTTTGTCCCTTTAAACAGGGAGCTCGAGGGAGGCTCCGTGGGGGAGTGGGCTGGGAAGTCAGCCTCCGTCAAAGACCCATGCCCAGAGTAACCTTCCAGGCCGGTGACCCTTATTACATTAGCAAGAGGACCAGGGAGGAGTTGCTGGCCAAGTGGAAGTTGGAGGTGAGTACCACTGCTCACCACTGTCCAGGGGAAGAGCGATAGGATAGCCTGTCAGCATTTCTATTATGGCAGGAACGTTTGCCAGGACGACGGCTTCCCGAATAGACTCCTTGAAAGCCAAGTGTATTTGATGAGTCATTTGATCTCGCATGAAGGTACCATTTATTTCATGAAGCGTCTTGCTGGCTTCTTCTTTCACCGAAAATCTAGTGGTTTACTCATTATAACCATGCACAGACACGTCTGTTATGAATGCAGTGGCCAGTCTGAGGTGTTAAAATCGGTAATGGTAGTTTGTAGCAGTCTGATCCATAGACAAGTTGGCCAGTATTAGAGATTTTCAAGTTTATCGGTAATTAATATTGGATATTTAATTGTTCAAGCTTATTTACTCTAGTTTGCAGTTGCTTTTAATGTTTTTTTTAAAATGATTAAAATATATATATATATATATACAAAATATTTGAAATGTTTATCACTTATTGGTATCAGTATATCGGTATATATCGGTAGATATATTAATCAACTTATTGGTATTGTATATACCTAGTTGTGATTGCCAGAGTGTTTTTGTGTGGACAAAAAAACAACATGACTGGACACTTGTTGCTCCTGGTTAGGATCAGGGTCATTCCTAGCATGGGACGGGGCCAAGTGCAAGTAGAGGATGCAGGCCCATATTAAAAGGTTGGCCCATTTGCACTACCCTAAGAACAGCCAACGTTGGCCTTTGTACTGTTTAATTGTAAATTATTAATCTGTTTCACTAATTATTGGAGACATCTTGAATAATCCAAGATCAAGAATGTGACATTTCAGGAAGAAAATCTAAGATTATATAATCATTTAATGTTTGTTTTTTTTGTCTAATAGTCTGAGTCATGTTGAATTTTTATACACTTTTACTTGAATGTGCAGAGCTGAAATTGTTGTGATGTGTCTTGACTTGAATGTGAAGTGTGATTTCTGCTCTACTATTGGCATTGAAACAGGTTTCCAGAACACTCCTGTCTGGCATTTGCCGATCATACAGATAGTCCCACCCCAGGGTTACTTTTTAAAGAAAATCCAGTTTAATATAATTTAAGGGACAAATTAACAGGTACTTAAGCATTAAGGTTGGTTCACAACAGGAACGGTAACTGTAGTTCACACTAATAAACCAGTAACACTTCAGTGTTAAAGTGTATACATTGAGTGTATTATAATAACGCGCTGCAGTTTTGTCGTCTGATGGTTAAAATGTTTGAGCTCTTTAAGGTCAGGTGTATTCTGATTATCTCATTGTTTTTATGGTTAAATTTTGAATGTCATTCCAATGATGACGTTTTTTGTGATGTTATTGTTGGAGAGTGGACTCAACTATTCTTATAGAATTAGAAAAATTATTAAGACTTTATAGTTATAGTTATCGTTATTGTTCCTAGCGTGAATGAGCCTTTACTGATGGGTTTGACGGGGTACAAAAAAGGCTGGAAAACACTGATTTAGATAATTAATTTAGCTCTCTTAAAGCTATAGTACACCCATAGATAAAAATTCTGTCATTAATTACTTTATTACTCTATGTCGTTCCAAACTCTGCCAGCCCCCTGCATAAACATTAAATGCACATCAAAGACTAACTCAGAAGAGAAGAAATGATTGAATAAAGTTTTATTCACAAAACGTATTCTCGGAGCTTCATAACATTAAGGTTGAAACGCTGCTGTTACATGGATTATTTTAATGATGTCCTTACGACCTTTCTAGGCCTGGTAGTTGCTTCACTGTCTATGGAGGATCACAAAACTATCATAACTAATCAAAAAAATCTTCATTTGTGTTCCAAAGATGAGCGAAGGTCAGGAAAGACAGGATTTTAATTTTTGAGTGAACTATCCCTTTAACACCTATTGCTGTAGTGAATCTCTAATATCATCGCAGGTACAGGTGGTTGACAGTTTTTCTACAGTGCTGCATGGTGAGAACTGCTCTGTTACATAACATTCTTTTTCCTCGGTAACCAAAGGGAGCCGACCAATCAACATCAAGCTCCCCCCGCCCCCAGATTTTTTTCCCCAACCCTCGCCACACTGTGTTTGAGGATAAGCCATAAAAGTGTCAGAGATCCCAGAAATACGGCCAAATTAGCTGGACACACAGTTGTCTCGTGAGTGGGCGTCGTAAAATTCCACAGAAATGGGCGTTTCGCATTCTTCACGCAGAGAGCAGGAATCCTCCATCGGGAGCCTGGGAATTTTTTATTTTTTTTCTCTGAATAGGCACATTGTGGAAGAGTGCAGATCGTAACATGTCATTTCTCTGTTTGCTCTCCGAAGGTCTGTGCAGTCATGTTTTCTCGAAGCAGCTCCACACCGGACACAACAATGCAGCAGGAAACTCTATTGAAAGAGACCTTGACATGTTTCCTTCCTCTGGCTACGAGGCCTGAGCTGCATACAGTCAGCAGAGCTTTGTTAGCATGGAAGGGGTGGCCCTAAGGGCTGTGGGGGGTGGGGAGGAGGGGGGATAAAACCCAGCCTGCTTTCACTTTCTCTGAGCGAAGGGGATCATGTCTCTTACTTTTTCTTTTTTTTTTTTTTTGTAAGTGCCCAATGCTACAGTAGATTTTTCTTTCCCACCCCATCCCATTCCCTTCACTCCTCCCCCTCTCCCCTCACTACTCTCTCTGCAGTGGAAATGAACTCCGTACTATGGATATAAGGGTGAAGATGAGGTTTACAGCGAATTTCCAGCGCTGCTTGCAAGACAGCCTCCTGGACAGCCGCCAACATTCTGCAAGTCCTCTCTAGCCAACCAGAATTCCTGTTGGGAACCACCTGACCCTGAATTCCCAGACAAAGAAATGTTCATGCTTTCAGTTTTTTTTTTTTTTTCTTTTTTTCTGTTTTTTTTTTTTTTGAAGCAGTCTCCACGGAGCCAAGAGTGGGACAAGGAAAAAAAGCGACTCACACATTGGATTTAAAGTGCCGAGTGCAGGCGTGTATGGGTAGGTCGATTGGCTTGTTTGTTGTTGATAGCGCAGGGGACAGTGTGCATGTCTGAGTAGACTTGCTGGAGGAGGAATATGCTGACTTCAGGTATTTCCAGGAGACTTGTTACGGACCATCTGCCCACGGGTAGCTTAAAGGAAACCCATCTCTTTAAAACCAGAGTGCCGGACTGGGCATAAAACATTGCAAGTACAAGAAAAAATGCTTTGCTTAAAAGGTTTTTTTTTTCTAGCCTGTATGTTATCACAGGGGGATAGCAGAGAGCTGAATGTATTTCCTGTTTTACTGACTCTGTAGGATGTAGTGCATAGGGCATATCTTTGGCTTTGTTCACGTTTGAAAGTTTACACTTGGTTTTTAAGTGTGCCGTGATCTGACAGTGTGCTTTTTGTGGTTATTTATACATTAGGGTCGCAGAGGTGTAGCATGTTTTAGCTCAAACGAATGCTTTTAGGCTTGTTTTAAAAGGAAAGTTTTGCTTTTGAGCTTGAAAACAAACATAATATGCTTTTTTCAGTCTGTCAGATTTGGGTTGGTATCACAAACATGTAAAACTTGCAGCGGTTGTCGCTTGTGTTGAAACGGAAATGCGGTGTGTGTCTTTTTAAGGATATGCAAATATGAATGAACCGGCTGAACCCGGGAACCGCGTGTGATTAGTGCGCTGCCAGCGCTTGCTCGTACTCTGAGTCAAGGCTGCACAGACTGAAGCAGGCAGACTTTTGCACTTCAGCTTTTGAAGGTTCATTCGTAATTTAAGGAAATAGCTAATTTTAGACTGAAATTGCTTTGCGCAGATTGAAGTGAACAAATAAAGAGAAGGCTTTATAAAAACAGACTTAGACTAAGACTCATTTAGCATGCCTGACCTTTGCTGCACACAGAGTCTTTAATGGACCCAGTACAATCGCAAACTAAGTGCATCCTCTATTCTCTGAACTTGCGAGGCTAAAAAGTGAACAGCCTTTGTTCGGTCTCTTGCAAAGTCACATCAAAATAAATGCGATTGTCACACAGCCATTCATCCCCTGCCTGTTGGAATTTCAGTGTGCACTGCTGTGTTGCCGGCATTTGAGTTAAATCACACTGTTTCCTCATATTGTTAAAAAATGTTCAAGGGAACAGTGTTTATTAAACGCTGTTTGTTTGGATACCTTTCATAATGTTTTTATGTGGTGCACACTGACTGTCCATTAGCTGTGTTCAACAAGTTTGGCTTTTTACAGTTCAAATAAATAAATGAATAGAAATATATTTATATATATATATATATATATATATATATGTCACTCTATATTAGGTGGCCTTAAATACTATGTACTTATGTAAATTATGTTTATATTGTTTTGCAAAACAATTTGAGGTGAGATACGGGTAAGGTTAGGGACAGGTTTGGTAGAATGGGTAGGTTTAAGGGTGGGTTAATGTGTAAATGTGTAAATTTATGTAAATACATAAATTAATTATGTAAGTACATATAGGTACATATAGATGTAAGTACATATAGGTATTTTTACAAATATAAGTACACTGTATAAACATGTATGTACACGATAAGTGCATGGTACCAAATTATTAATTCCAAAGTTAGTACATAGTAGTTAAGGCCACATAATATAAAGTGTGACCAAAATAATAATATACTTTTTTATAATTTTGCACAATTTTTTTAAGGAATAGTTCACCATAAAATAAACATCTGCTGAAAATGTACTCACCCTCAGGCCATCCAAGAGGTAAATGAGTTTGCTTCTTCATTAAAGAAATTTAGCATTACATCACTTGTAGGGATGGGTACCGAAACTCTGTATTTAATCGGTACCGGTGCTAAATTATGAAAGACAGAAGTATCGATAAGCTCTGATGTTAACAGTTCTGCTGTCAGTACTGGAGGAAAAAAAAAACATTTCCTGTTTATTATTGCTAAATAATCGTTACCTACTGTAGCATATTTTAACCTTTTCTAATTTGCTGTAATATTAAAGACATTTGCCTGCACTTGTTATTGGCAAGCCCTATTAAGCTCGCACTTAATAGAGTGACGATGGCGGAGAGAACCGAAGGAGCTAAAGCAGTGGTTCTCAACTGGTTTGGCCTTGGGACCCACAGTGTCCCATGGTCATCAAGCCGCGACCCACTATATATATTAGAAAATAAAAACAAAGCAAATTTAAGCCCACAATGAACACGGCATAACATCTGACAGGACAGGATAGTTCGCTTTTCTGAGGTGAGAGAGTTTTTATTTCATAACCAGTTACAAAAATAACAATAGAATAATTTCACTGACAATAAACCTATCAACATCTCATCTGACCCGCAGTCACTGAATCGGGACAGTTCGTTTTTACTTATTAAACTGCATTTGACAGAAGAACGGCTTTCATGCACGTCTTTTAAAATAAAAAAAATCTTGCA
>JAUMHE010000069.1:14249026-14285614 GCA_032359235.1 Enteromius mattozi | reverse complement strand
TCCGCACCCGACCGCTCCCGCTGTGTATTCAGTCTTTGTTCACCCGCTGCCCGCTTAGAATAATTTTCTACCCGACCGATATACCGACCTCTAGTCCTTACTACCTTTGTACGTATTGGTCTTGAACGTGTCAGTTGTGTAGCTGTCTATGCATAGTCAGAAAGCTCTCGGATTTCATCAAAAATATCTTAATTCGTGTTCAGAAGATGAAGGTCTTTCGGGTTTGGGATGACATGAGAGTCAGTAATTAATGATAAGAGTTTTAATTTTTGGATCAGCTGTCCCTTTAAGATAAAGTCATTAGTGGAGCTTCTGTAAAATTAGGTGGGCAAAATTCACAGCCCTCCAAAAGTTTGGAAACATCCCTGGCAAAGTGTGGTTTTGGATGATATCAGCATAAATCCTTATTATTTTTTGATGCAAATACATTAAAGTAACTTGACATTAACACTGAAGACCAGCAATAATTAGTATCATTTTGAATACCCCAATCACCCGACCTCAACCCAATTGAGCCACTATGGACCGTGATGTCCGTAAGAAGTGTCCAACTAGTGTGAATCATCTTTAAGAAATTTTCAGGAGGCTTGGAGTAATATAACAAGTCAATGTTTGAATAAACTGACAGCTCAGATGCCCAGGTTATGAAGAGTTTTAATAGCTGCCAATGGTGGATATTTTGATGAATTGAAAATGTAAGTATTTTCTATGTATAAACTGTTTATGTAATAAAATGTGTTTGTGTTGTCCCTTATCATTGCCAATATTGTCCAAAACCCCACTTTTCTAGGGCGTTTCCAAACTTTTGGAGGGCAGTGCAGGTTCAGTCTATTGTTGGTAGTACAGAGATGAAGCACAGCTCACACAGAAGACACTTTCAAACCAAGTAGCTGATCATCTCAACGAATCTGTGTTACCAACTCGAAACCACTGCAAAATTTGTGTAGGAAAACCACCCTTCCACCCTCACAGTTCATGAAAATTTGGTAAACGATTTAATTGTTACCACCTCTTTAGACTTAAAAGTTCAAAGCGGGCTTGTGAGGGTGGTTACACCAGAAGAGCAATTTGCTACAACAATACTTGCAGAAACTTGCAAAACACTTGCAGTTCAAGTCAAGATTAAAGTTTGTTCTTTTAAAAAAATTGCCACAGAGTTACCATACAGGCTGAAAGTCAAGACCGTAAAAAACACAGGTTATGTTATTTGTGTTTATGTATAGTGATTGAAATCAAAAGCTGATCCATCCTGTGTTTATATATTGCAGGATGGCCGAGGTTTCGGCATTGGTGAGCTTGTGTGGGGAAAGTTACGAGGATTCTCCTGGTGGCCTGGCCGGATTGTATCCTGGTTAATGACTGGACGCAGCCGGGCGGCTGAAGGCACTAGATGGGTCATGTGGTTCGGTGACAGCAAGTTTTCTGTGGTGAGTTTGTATTCCCTCTTACAGGAGATTAGTTAAATCTTAAATTAATTACTTTAATTTTCAG
This sequence comes from Enteromius mattozi, assembly GCA_032359235.1. Lineage (NCBI taxonomy): Eukaryota > Metazoa > Chordata > Actinopteri > Cypriniformes > Cyprinidae > Enteromius > Enteromius mattozi. Next base: position 14,284,123 of record JAUMHE010000069.1, on the reverse strand, counting down.
GAAACAATGCAATTTAAAGGGACAGTTCAACCAAACAGGAAAATTCTGTCATCATTTATTCACCTTCAAGTTAGAAACCTGTATGAGTTTCCTTCTTCTGTTCAACACAAAGCAAGATATTTCAAAGAGTACTGGACCAAAATATCTTCATTTGTATTCAACAGAAGAAAGAAATTCATACAGGTTTGGAATAACATGAGGATGAGTAAATACAGACAAAATGTACATTTTTGGGTGAACTGTCCCTTAAGCTTTGGTGACAGAATCTGTTGACCGTAAGGGACAAATCATAATATTCTCGGGTACTCAACATCATGCTACTTTTTTGTCGATAGAGTTTGTAACCTGGAACATCCCTCTAAATGTTTTGTTTCATTTTTTTCCCCGGTAGGTCTGTGTCGAGAAACTGTTGCCTTTAAGTTCCTTCCACAACGCCTTTCACCAGCCAACCTACAATAAACAACCAATGTACAAGAAAGCCATCTTTGAAGTGCTACAGGTAGGAATTTGTTTGTGGTACAAATTGAGGATTGAACAAATCAGATCTTCTCTAGTTTATTGATGCATTCCAAGCACAAATCTCTCTGAAGAAAATGTTTGAATGGTGTGCTTTGCAGGTAGCCAGCACTAGAGCAGGCAAAACCTTCCTCACATGCCCGGAGAGTGACGACACTGACACTTCTAAGTCAGTAGACATGCAAAACAAACAGATGATTGAATGGGCCATGACAGGATTTCAGCCCACAGGACCTAAAGGTCTAGAGCCGCCTGAAGGTAAGACTGCTGTTGTTTCATACTGATATCTGCTTGCTTGGCTAAGGGAAATGTCAAGCTTGTCGAAAGGGATAGTTCACCCAGAAATTAAAATTATGTCATTTACTCAATTCCATGTGCGGCTATTTTTTTAGCAATACACAAACAAAGACTTTTGTTTCTTTTTTAGTGGAACACAAATTTACACAACTCCGTTAGAATGACAGTCTATAGTGACCTAATTTGTTAAAGGGACAATTAAACAAATTCTGTCATTAATTACTCACCCTCATATCATTCCAAACCTGTAAAAGTTCATTCAGCAGTGGAAAGAAGTTATATTTTTAATGAAATCTGATAACTTTTTGACCCAGCGTCACACACATGCTTGGTACTCTCTTGAACAAGCATCAAAGGCTGACATGATAGAGAAGGAATGCTGAATAAAGTCTTTATTTTTGTGTTCTTTGCTCATAAAATGTATTCCCATAGCTTCATAAATTAAGGTTGACCCACTGACGTCACATGGGCTATTTGTTTGTCCTTACTACCTTTCTTGTCCTTGAATGTGGTAGTACATCTTCCTGTCTATGGAGGATCAGAAAGCTCTCGGATTTCATCAAAAATATCTAAATTTGTGTTCTAAAGATGAACAAAGGTCTTACGGGTTTGAAACAATTTAACAGTTAGTAATTAATGACAGAAGATTGCAGACAGAATGACTTTAAGCACGAAAAATCATAAAAATCACCATAAAAGTGGTCCATATGATTCATGTGATGTATCTCTGAATTCATTATATAGCTTTGTGTGAGAATCAGAATAAAATTGAAGCCATTATAACTTCCCCTCGACAACTCATTGGAGTGCAAGGTTTCAGTGATTAATGAATTAAATTTCAATCTGGTTTTCCCACTAAGCTCATGTGGTTACTATAGTTACTATAACAAGTCATATGGACCATGTTAATTGTCATTTTTTTAAATGAACTGTTCTTAAATGAAAAAGATATGCATGCAGATGCTTCAAAATTTCACGTTTTGTTAATCACTTCATTTTTGAATAATTTCTTTGCTTTATTTCCAAGTTTATCCATGCTAGTAAGTTCATGCTGACTTCAAGAGAAAGATTCAAAGTCGTTTTTTTGTTAACCAGAAATGTGCAAACCAGTGAGATTTCTGATGGACAGTTCAGAGGTTCAGAGGTTCTGGAGAATTTTGTCTTTTAAGATCCCTCGTAGATGCTTACTAGATGTTTATCCATTAATCCTGTACACATGCCAGCCTGCCGGGAATTAAGCTCTGTTACTGTTTAAATCAAAACGGTCGTTTACATAGACACACCGCATTATCCATTAACCAATAGCTATACGTACCATTGTGCCTTTTTCAGAGGAGCGTAACCCCTACAAGGAAGTGTATCCAGAGATGTGGGTGGAGCCAGAGGCGGCGGCCTACACGCCCCCACCAGCAAAAAAGCCCCGCAAGAGCACAGCCACAGAGAAACCCAAGGTCAAAGACATCATCGACGAGCGGACTCGAGGTGAGCGGATACTCTCACTGAACCAGGTCAGCGAGTTCAAAGAGTTCTCGCTCGTAAACACACACCCGCACATGCTAAATCAGGATTAGCGCTCTCATCTACTCAGCCTGCAGAGTAAACACAAGAGGGTGTGTCTGGAACTACGACTGGGGTCTCGTCTAATCCTAGATGTGTTTTATATTGAATTGTGGCACGTGTTCAAACATAGCTTTAAAATGGCACTTTCACCTACATGTTGTTCATTTGTTGTTGGTATAATACATGCTAAAGATTTCAAAATGTTTTAGGGCGGGAAAACCTAACAGTAGTAATAAAGAGACGAGCTGTTAAATCAGCAGGGAGCTTTATTAAACACTCAAACAGAGGAAAACTGGAGCAGACTTGCACCATCTCCTTTGTGGTTACAAGCTGAGCCAAGAGTTTCACTTCACTTACAACAGTTTTGCTAGTTCCAATGGCTTTATATTTCACCTTAGTTATAACACCTGCTTAATATTTAATCAAAAACAATTAAAAAGCGGTGCAATAAAAATCTTTTAATTATAGTAATACATAATATACACTTTAAAAGTTTGTACTGTTCTAAAAGAGAAATATTGTAAAATACTGTTACAATTTAAATAATCTGCTTTCTGTTTAAATTAGGACTGACAAATGATTATTCGCAATTAATCGAGAAGTTTTTGTGTACATGACATATGTATGTGTACTGTGTATATTTATTATGTATATATCAATACACACACACGCATTTGTATGTTTATATATTAAATGCATTTATATATCATATAAAATACATGAATATATATGCATGTAAATACATGTACATATTTTCAAAATATATGTTGTATGTTTGTACAATATATTTATACATGCATAATAAATATACAAAGTGCTCACACATTATGTAAACAAAAATGTTTATTTTGGATGTGATTACTTGTGAATAACTGTTTGACAGCAATAATTTAAATATATTTTAAAATGTAATTTATTTCTACGATTGTAAAGCTGAATTTTGGAATAATTGACTCTGATTAATTTTTAATTCAGTTCAGCACTGAAGATTTTCAATTATTCAGCTGTCCATCATGAATTATTTCTGACATGTAATATATTTTATATGTAGCACCGCTACAATTAGCATCTTTATATCCTTTAATAAAAATGATTACTATGCTATGTTTTGACTATTAAATAATTGAATTGTTGAGGTGATGTAAACCACCGGAATTTCCATTCAACAAGCAGTCAAGTCGAATTAGGCCAAATGTGTGAAACACCGGGAGGTTTTTCAGTTTTAAAATGTTTATTTTTCTGTTGTTTTTCAGAGAGGCTTGTATACGAAGTTCGTCAGAAATGTAGAAACATTGAAGGTATGTGTTACACATACAGATTGAGATGTGTTTCATAACTGGCTGTCCGTCAGTGTTAGAGCCTCTGCTAAAATCTCTCTCTCTTCGAACACTTCCAGACATCTGCATCTCTTGTGGCAGCCTTAATGTTTCCCTGGAGCACCCACTCTTCATTGGAGGAATGTGCCAAAGCTGTAAGGTAAAAGCCAGGAAATGCCTGCTTCCTACTTCCTTGAGGGCTGCTTTGTTTGCCTGATTGTAATTTTATCATGTCCATTCACATTGTTGGCAGACTTTTTTGTCTGTGACTTTTGAAAACAAATGTTACATACACGATCGTTTGCCAGGCAAAACATTCATTTAAAAAAGTACTGAGACAAATGGAGTCAATCAAAAAGATGTTGACTTTAAGTTATGCTAAAGTTAGAATATTATAATTCTAATGCCATCTTTAAATATATGTTCTACATATTTTTTGTTTTACTGGAACTAATTGCATTAAGTAGGGTTGCTAAGTATATTGGAAGCATATGAAATATCAAGTTATATATATATATTTATATATATATTTTTTTTTTTTTTTTTTTTTTCAAAATAATTTATCATAAATTGTATGCTTAATTTTTATGTCATACTCTACATTATAATGTTGTGATTACTAAACTGACATTTGATTAAACAATTCATTTGTTTTATTTATTTAGTGAATAGTTTTTAATATCAACCATTAACGTTTATCATGTTAACATTTTTATTTATCATTTTTATACATTTAATACTGAAAAATAAATCTTATATTGCTCCATCCAGAGCATTTAACTGTGAAATATATTGCTCTCAAATGATTATTAGTGATTAATCGCATACAAAATAAAAGTTTGTGTTAACATAATTTATGTGTGTGTTCTGGGTATATTTATATAAATACACACACGTACAGCATATATTTAGAAAATATTTATATATGTGTATTTATATATGTATATATTTATATTCATATAATTTATATCATATATATTTAATATATAAGCGTAACATATTTTTCTTAAATATATACATACATATATATACATATTAAATATACACAGTACACACTCATATATTATGTAAACCAAAACTTTTCTTCTGAATGCAATTAACTGCAATCAATTGCTTGACAGCATTAATGAGATTAAATATTTTAATGGATTGACATTACCCTGCTTGCGCATAAAAAAAGAAACACAATTCAGTATGAATACTAAACTACCACCAAACTTTCTCCTCTATTCTTGACTAGTTCTGTAATGGCAAGTGTTTTTCATCCACATATACCAAGTATTCATTGATACGAATGAATTAATATTTGATGTGTTTGTTCTTTTACAGAACTGCTTCCTGGAATGTGCGTATCAATACGATGACGATGGCTACCAGTCTTATTGTACTATCTGCTGTGGAGGGAGGGAAGTGCTCATGTGCGGAAACAATAACTGTTGCAGGTGAGACAGGCTGTCTGTAGTGATCGATGATGTACTATTGACATTTTCTACCTCAATCCTGCATTGATTCCTCTATTCTATGGTTGTTGTCCTGCAGGTGTTTCTGTGTGGAGTGTGTGGATCTGTTAGTGGGGCCCGGCGCGGCGCAGGCAGCTATTAAAGAAGACCCGTGGAACTGCTATATGTGTGGGCCAAAGGCTCAGTACGGCCTGCTGGAGCGCCGAGCCGATTGGCCTTGCAGACTACAGCACTTCTTTGCTAACAATCACGACCAGGACTTTGTAAGTGGCACACTTCATAAGCACTTCAGTCTAAAATACAATGTTCAAATCTTTACTTTCTTTCCTGTGGGACATTCTGAAGCATGTCTGAGTGAACAACAGTCAGAATTCTCATGGAAAGTCTGCCAATATCAGTTCAGTTTGTAATTCCCAGGCCTGGAGAAGTCATGGAAATATGAAGTAAATATAGATTTTTCTAATCATATTCAGCTCTAGAAAAAACTATAAATCACTCTGTTTGAGTGCAATCTCTATAAAAAGCCCTACCCAGCAATCAGAATTGACTGAAATGGCATCAAATCGTGAAATTGTTCTGAAGCGCCGCAATATGTCTAAAGATGACCAACCCTAATAAATAAGTTGTTCTTATTTCCATTTCACAGCCATAAATACTGCATTGTTTGAGCTGCTGTGAGCATTTGAATCAAAACTGGCTTGGTTTACAATATAAATGTGAATGGTTTGAGAGTTTTATGATGTAATTATATGACTCCTAAACCATTTGCTTTCCAGACCATGTGAAAGAGCAACTTGGCTAACGGCCAGTGTGCTGAAGAGCAGCCAGAGAGTGTTACAGTCACAGCGCTTTGTGCATTGAGTACACATCTTAACCTCATGTAGTTTTTGCTTACACACTGCACTCTTTAAGTGGATTACGGTACAGGTTAGCGAGCGTTTGCTATTGTTAGCGTTATTGAATACTAAGACGTTCAACAAAGACCACAGATAAGCAGCCACACTTAATCACAAGAAAATGGTTAATGAAACTGGCCGGTGATAGTACGTTTATTGTACAGGCACTCAACAGTAACCCCTTGTTAGTCGACTGGTTTAACGAAAAGGCTTTGTTGGTTACAGACAGTATGTACAGACAGGTGCTCTTTCATTACTAGAGCAGTGTGCTTTAAAGGCCCCTCTCTCTCTCTCTGTTTGTCTTGTGTGTCTCATGTCCAACCCTCCTTTTTTACTCCTCCTTTCTTCTCTTTCAGGAACCACCGAGGCTCTACCCTCCGATTTTGGCAGAGAAAAGAAAACCCATTCGCGTCCTGTCACTTTTTGATGGGATCGCAACAGGTTAGTGAAGAACGTCCACCCTTCCTTTCATCCTCTCAGCAGAAAATAGTGCTGATCACGTTACACTCATCCTGGCTTTTGAAGTGCACTTAGCTTAACTGTCGATACTGCTGTCCCTTTTACATTCTAATGTGTGATTTTTAAAGTGGAGATTAACTGCAATCGCAGTTTTGACCCTTTAGATGCTCCATGTTCATCATTAAAGCATGATTATTATGTGGCGTATGCATATTTGGCAGACAAGTGAGTGAGTCATTAAATACTCAGTGAAACTTTCACTATAAGATCATTTTAAATTAATAAAAAGAAAGATAGGTTGAAAGAGGCCTAATAATTTTCTCATCCCTGTGTCATCTAAGATGTTCATGCTTTCCTTTTTTTTCTCCATATTGTGGGGCTTCAATGGGCATCAAGGGGTTAAAGGGCCAAATTGCAGTTTCAATACAGCTTCAAAGAGCTCTACACAATCCCAGAAGAGGAATAAGGGTCTTATATAGAGAAATTATTGGTCATTTCTGAAAAATTATATACTTTTTAACCACAAATGCTTGTCTAGGACTAGCTAACAGACGAAGAACCAACCACATGTGACTTTTCCAACTTGATTGTGTAACGCATGAAGTCGTAGACACATATCGCAGACAGAGTGCAAGGTGACCATTTGTGGTTAAAAAGTATAGATAAGATTTCTCTAGATAAGACATTTATTCCTCAGCCGAGATCATGTAAGCTGCGACGTGAACCTTCAACCCATTGGTTCCTTTGAAGTTCACTATATGGAGAAAAACACTGGAATGGAATTTACTGGAATTTTTTTCGAGTGAAGAATCAAAATCTTAGTTCATCTTGGAACACAATTTAATATATTTCGAATGAAAACTTGTGACTGTCCCATTGACTGCCAAGTAAATTGCACTATCAAGGTCCAGCAAAGTATAAAAGACATTGTCAGAGTACTCCATCTGCCATCAGTGGTTTAACCGTAATCTTATGAAGCAGTATGAATACTTTTTGCACACGAAGACAACAAAAATAACAACTTTATTCAACATTTTGTCTTCTCTGTGTCTCTCCACATCACCATAGCGCCATTTTTGAGAGTATCCACTGAACGCAAACTGCATTTTAAGTGATTGATGACAAAATCTTCATTTTGGGGTGGAGTAACCCTTTCAGACATGAACATCTTGGTTGACATGAGGGTGATTAAAATGATCAGGAAATCTTAATTCAGGAATGAACTAATCTATTAAACCTAGCGAGCTACAAACCTGCCGCACGACCACCTCGAAGAATGTGATCTGCCATCTTTGTTAATGCTGCTCAGTTCTGCAGCCGAGATGTTTTGAGCCAGTGCTGTAAATTCCGTGTGACTAATAACTAATACTTGTGTACTACTATGAAACTGTCCAATAATTAGCAGAAATAAAATAATCAACTGAGATGTAGATTGTCATGGTGTTTGTGATTATGCCAGGCCTGCTGGTTCTGAAGGAGCTGGGTATCCAGGTGGAGCGTTACGTGGCCTCAGAAGTGTGCGAGGACTCCATCACTGTGGGCATCGTTCGGCACCAGGGACGCATCATGTACGTGGGTGATGTGAGAAACGTCACCCGCAAGAACGTGAGTATTGACCTCCACCTCATTTTACTGTTATTGAAGTTATTTTATATCAAGTCTGCACATTTGGTGGCCATCTTGGTAACTTGGCCTTGGCACAGAAACTGAAATCTTCATAACGTTTGACCATTATCAATAACTTTTGAGAGTAATGGTATCATAAATAAGGTCCTTTAGGTTAAAACTGTCAAGAGTAACAATTTCTCTCATTGTTTTTTCCTGAGTGTTCTTTTTTGTCTTTGTGTCATATAGGTTCTTACTTGACTATGTTCACAATATTTCATATTGATGAATCTTTTTTTTTTTTTTTTTTTTTTGTCTAATCTGTTCTTCTGTATCATCCACAGATTCAGGAATGGGGTCCCTTTGATCTTGTCATCGGTGGAAGTCCCTGCAATGACTTGTCCATAGTGAATCCTGCAAGAAAAGGTCTCTACGGTAGGAGTTTATTCAGCTGTGTGTTCTAGCCTTAGACTTTAGTATTAGTGTTTACACTTTCAAATACCATTTAAAAGTTTTGGGGTCCATAAGACTAGAAAACATTTCAAATTCAGAAATGCTGTTCTGTTAAACCTTTTTAAGAATCCTGAAAAAATGTAGCATGGTTTAAACAAAAATATTAAGCATCACAACTGTTTTCAGCATTGATGATAATAATAAGATTAAAATATTCTAAATGTGTTTTCGAATATATTAAAAATATTACCGCCCCCCAAACTTTTGAATGGTAGTGCACTGTGTCTGTAAATATATATCTATAAATGTATTTATAACACAGCTCATATATTTGTACATTTTTATGATAATTGTCATATTGAGTTTCCTAATGTTTTCAATCTTGTTTTTTGTCTTTCAGAGGGCACGGGTCGACTCTTCTTCGAGTTTTACCGGCTGTTACATGAGGCCCGACCTAAAGAGGGAGATAGCAGGCCGTTCTTCTGGCTATTTGAGAATGTGGTGGCCATGGGCGTCAGTGACAAGAGGGACATCTCTCGCTTTTTAGAGGTATTTGAACATGACGATCAGGCTGTGCTGAATTTGTCTTGTACTGTCAGTGGGGCTTTAATATAAACCAGTAGGTTTTGCTGCCACCTAGTGGTAAAATTACCTACTGTGTATAAACCCATTATAAACCCATTACAGGTGCATCACCAATAAAATAGAATGTCGTGGAAAAGTTCATTTATTTCAGTAATTCAACTTAAATTGTGAAATCTGTGTATTACATAAATTCAGTGCACACAGTCTGAAGTAGTCTAAAGTCTTTGGTTCTTTTAATTGGCATGATTTTGGCTCACATTTAACAAAAATCCACCAATTCACTCATCTTAACAAATTAGAATATGGTGACATGCCAATCAGCTAATCAACTCAAAACACCTGCAGAGGTTTTTTGCAAAGGAAAACGCGTGGAAGAAAAAGATGCACAACCCACCGAGAGAACCGCAGCCTTATGAGGATTGTCAAGCAAAATTCATTCAAGAATATGGGTGAACTTCACAAGGAATGGACTGAGGCTGGGTTCAAGGCATCAAGAGCCACCACCACCACCAGACGTGTTAAGGAATTTGGCTACAGTTCTCATATTCCTCTTGTTAAGCCTCTCCTGAACCACAGACAATGTCAGAGGCCTCTTACCTGGACTAAGGAGAAGAAGAACTGGACTGTTACCCAGTGGTCCAAAGTTCTCTTTATAGAGGTCCTAGAGTTTGGGGGAAGGGTGGAGAAGCTCATAGCCCAAGTTGCATGAAGTCCAGTGTTAACTTTCCACAGTCTGTGATGATTTGGGTTGGAATATCATCTGCTTGTGTTGGTCCATTGTGTTTTTTGAAAACCAACGTCACTGCATCTGTTTACCAAGAAATTTTGAAGCACTTCATGCTTCCTTCTGCTGCCCAGCTTTTTAAAGATGCTGATTTCATTTTCCAGCAGGATTTGGCACCTGCCCATACTGCCAAAAGCACCAAAAGTTGGTTAAATGAACATGGTGTTTGTGTGCTTGACTGGCCAGCAAACTCACCAGACCTGGTGGTGTTGTCAAGAGGAAATTGAGAAACAAGAGACCAAAAAATGCAGATGAGCTGAAGGCCACTCAAAGAAACCTTTGGTTCCACACCACCTCAGGAGTGCCACAAACTGATCACCTCCATGCCATGCCGAATTGAGGCAGCAATTAAAGCAAAAGGAGCCCCTACCAAATACTGAGTAAATAAACATACTTTCCAGAAGGTCAACTATTCACTAAAAATGTTTTTTATTGGTCTTATGAAGTATTCTAATTTGTTGAGATGAGTGATGAGTGAATTGGTGAGTTTTTGTTAAATGTGAGCCTAAATCATCACAATTAAAGGAACCAAAGACTTAAACTACTTCAGTCTGTGTGCACTGAATTTATTTAATACATGAGTTTCACAATTTGAGTTGAATTACTGAAATAAATGAACAACATTCTAATTTATTGAGATGCACCTGTATATGCTTGCTAGAAGGTTTAGGATATAGTTTATTAGGGGCCAAGCACCAAAGGTGCGAAGGCACCCATTGAAATCATTGGCGTTATAGTTGTGAGGCTATATCTCCGTAACGCTTTGACATATTTACACCAAACTTGGTGTGTGTTATAACAAGCATGACCTGAGGCTACCTGCAGTGTTTCGGCTCAGTGCCCCCTGGTGGTCAGGAGATACGCAAAATGGCTATTTTTGCTTATAACATCTGAATGGTTTGTCCAAAAATCACAAAACTGGTCTCTTTAGATTCGGTGCACCATGGCGAGTCGAACCATATCCAATTTTGCTGTAACTTGAGAATGGATTAGCGTATCATTTCGACATTCATTACAAAAATGTTTGGCACCATGCCCTGAATGTGCATAAAAATTTTGGGGCCAGCGCCACCTTGTGGTCAAAAGTTATCACAAAATTTTGAAAATGCTAATAACTTTTGCGTACATTAGCCTATTGTAATAAAACTGGTTTTGCTGGATTCCCTGGATCACGCCGAGAACATCAATACCTATTTTGTCATAATTGGCTGAGCTTCCTGTTCGCCATTATTCTTCATGTTGAAAATCTACTTTTTCCAACTCCTCCTAGACCGTTCGTCCAGTTTGCACCAAATTTGACTCTGATCATCTTCAGACCATGCTGGCAAAAAGTTATGGATTTCGTGTCGATAGACGAATTTTTTTTTCGTACAGCACCACTTTTTTACGCATACAAATTTTACGCATAGTGCCAAAATGACTCTGAGCTCTGAGGCTTTATCTGTGCAAAGCTTTGATATAATGACAACAAATTTGGTGTGTGCCATTTAATTACAACGCCACCTGCTGGTCAGAAGTGTTAAGCCTTTCAATCATACTACTAGAGGCTGTATTTGATTTTTATAGCCGTTTCAATTACAATGATCCTAAAATTGTTTTTATTACTCATTGTTGCGTTTGGTCTGATGCTCCGTGCCATGCTTAGCTCCTGATTTTCCCGCTGGAGTGCTTGGCCCCGTAATTGCTGCTTGCAGCTATATTTATCTGTTATTTTAGTGCTGTCAAACAATTAATTGCTATTAATCACATCCAAAATAAACATTTTAGTGTACATAATATGTGTGTGTGTACAGTATACATTATGTATATGTAAATACACACAAATGCATGTATATATTAAAAATATATGTATATTTGTATATTCAATATATTTATTTATATTCATGTAAATGTTTTAAAACATATACTGTATGAATCTGTATTAATATATACAAAATAAATATATACCACACACATGCATATATTATGTAAACAAAAGCTTTTATTAATCGTTTGGCAGCACTACTTTATTTATTTTGACATATTTATTTATGTATCATAGTGCAACCCAGTGATGATCGATGCCAAGGAGGTGTCTGCTGCCCACAGAGCTCGCTACTTTTGGGGTAACCTGCCTGGCATGAACAGGTTAGATGGACATGGACTCTTGATTCATTTTATTATTTAATCGCTCACTTTATCATTTTACCTCTCTATTTCTTTTTCCTCTCAGACCGTTGAGCGCCATGTGCACTGATAAACTGGACCTGCAAGAATGTTTGGAGCATGGCAGGACAGCTAAGGTACTTCTTAGAGGCCAACCCTCGATTTCTGGATAAAGCAGTTTAAATCAGTTTGGCATTTTTTACAGTTTGATAAAGTGCGGACCATCACCACTCGGTCAAATTCCATAAAACAGGGCAAAGACCAGCACTTTCCTGTCTTCATGAATGACAAAGAGGACATCCTGTGGTGCACTGAGATGGAGAGGTATGACAAAATGCCTTTACAAAGTTCTAAGCTGTAAGTCTAGATGTAAATGTGAAAGATCACACTGACATTTGTTCAACAGAGAGATCTCGAGGGACTGCTTCGGTGAACAGTGAGTTTTATCTTATATTGATTGAATCATCAGTCATCTACTGGCTCACTGAAACCATATCCTACTCAGCAGAACAGAATATGACTATATCAATACAGTGAGACATGTCGTATGTAATCCATTTATATACATTGATATAAACATTGATATACACCATGAAATGTCTTGACAAACAGAGTTTTCTTCCTGTTTTGGTATATTTTAACCTGACTTGATTTACATCTTAAATTAAGTATTAAATTCGAGATAAATAAAACAAGTTGTTGTCAGTTAAGACCGAACAAAGTCAACACATTGTTGCTTAATTTAATTGAACTTAATGTACTAAAATAACAAACAAAAACGAAAAAAAAAAAATATATATATATATATATATATATATATATATATACTAATTCAAATATTAATAAAGAAATATATAATAATATCCCAGTGATACTAAATAACAACAGTCTTTATATACAAACCTTTGCAAATTTTCTAACGGATTGATTTTCGGTAACACTTTATAATAACTGCACACTATGAATCATTAGTTAAGCATTAGTAAATAGTCAGTTTATCTGTTATAAAGCATTGTTACAACATTAATAGGCATTAGTAAGCAGTTTATAAATACAGCTATAAATGTTTTGTTCTTGAGCATATCTATAACATTTAATAATTGTATATTCATGCTTTATTAATGAATTCATAATTTATAAATGATTACGTTATTTACAAACCATTTATTTAGGAGTTCATAAGATCATTTAGAAAGTCTAAGTAAATGATTTTAAACTATTTAAATGTACATTTGTCAGTCTTATATTATTTAGACACATGATAATAGTTTCTCGGTGTATTAATAAATGCAATTCATCATTATGTCAGGTAGTTATAAAGCATTTAGTAGTTGCCACCCATCTGTTTTTGTGAGATCATCTAAAGTGAGGACTATTTATACCTTGTAAAGTATTTACAAAGGAGATGTAAAGGCTCATTTATCTTCCAAACAGAAAAAATATTTTATTTTACAATTTGCATTACATTTTTTGAGTTCTGTAACACTCTGTGTTGTGTTTGTTTATTTATTCTGTTAACTGTTTATCTGTTATTCTGATAACTGAGCCTTTAAATCTCCTTTGTAATATATATGCTATATTTATATATATGTATAATCTGTATTTATAAACTGCTTACTAATGATTATTAACGTTGCATAAATGCTTTATAAAGGTTGAGCTGACTATTTACTAATGCTTACCTAATGATTCATAGTGTCCAGTTATTAAAATTTTCTTTTAAAGCCACACATAACCAGCGACATTTAAAACCCTTGCTTTAGTATAGTACATGATTGACAGATGATATCAGTATGGACATCAGTACAGGTATACTACACATTCAATGTAGTCACGTGTCTGACCTTCAAGTTGGGTTTAAATGATTGAAACACAAAATGTTTTGTGCCCCATCTACACCAGCATTTAGTGCTGACCACTTGTGATCTCCCACTTGACATTATTATTCAAAAGGGCTTTTTGTTGGACAAATAGTAGTATCATGCCCCTGAGCACAAGGTGAGTCATTAATATGTCCAATTTCTTTTTTCATTTACTGCTGTGATGGCAAAGCTGAAATCATTATTCTCAAAACCATTCCTTTTATTGTATTATCACATGTTTTTCTTTTTCTTTTGTGTGTGTGTATAAAGGCCTGTTCACACCGGGACGAATATCGCGCGCGATTATCGGCGACGTTTAACACCTCGTGACTAAACAAAAGGCGCCAATGTGAGTGTGCACACCAAAACATAAAACACGAAGCATCAAAGCGTCATTAAAAAAAAAAAAAAACACCTCCGTCTCGTTTTTTTTTGGTTTGACGTGCCACGTTAAAAACTTGCCGACCAATGGGATTGCCACTTTTGTTCACGTGCCTGGAGCTGCTGAAGCTACAGTTAACGGCTTGGTGGCACTCAAGCACAAACCGGTCTTGACGAACACACAAAGTAAGTAGAAGAAGATGCACCGAGGCAAGATAAATGTAGAGCTGCTGGTCTCGTTGGTTTCTTCATCCCCGGAGCCGCTGCTCTACCTGCTGCTTCAAATATCCATGTTTTTTGCCAGTTAACAAAGAAACGTGTGAATGGTTTTGACAAGCGCGTTTTCTGGCTCCCTTCTTCTTCTGTGTGACAAGCGAGTGTCAGAAGCATAAAAAGTTGCGCAGCGCCATCTTGTGTACCGGGGTATTTCTGTAAAAATTACTTGGGTATGAACAGCAAAAAACGTTGACGATATTTGCACACGGTGTGTACAGGCCTTAAACTGTGTGTTTTTTTTTTTTAGAAATAAAAGATTTAACATCTTATTTTATAAATAACAGTAAACATTTATTTACCATCATATTTCATCATTTAATGTTCTTTAATGCGTGCTGTATGATATCTGTAAAATAAAAAGAGCAATAAACGGTTCTAGATTATTAATAATCTGTCTATTCACATCATGAGTGTTGCACTTGTGAATACATTTACTAGAACTAACTTTCTGCCCTTTTCACCTCTTATCAGGGTGTTTGGCTTTCCTGTCCATTACACAGACGTGTCGAACATGAGTCGTCTGGCCAGGCAGAGGCTGCTGGGAAGGTCGTGGAGCGTCCCGGTCATCCGTCACTTGTTTGCACCACTCAAAGAGTACTTCGCCTGCATCTGAACTCGAATCCAGTACAGATGAGAAAAATCTAAACCGATGTAATACCATGAGCTTTGAAAGCAAGCTCTCGTATGTTATTTGGAAGTTCGACATCAGAAAACAAAAAAAAAGGTATTTCATGTTTTGTTTTGGTTTTTTTCTTCTGGTTTGGAATAATTGAGTCTTTTTTTTAATTCTATTTAATTTTTTTTTATTATTCATATTACTTTTTAGCAGTGTTATCCAGTATTTGATTTATCTGTGCAAGCTATACTTGAGACATGGCCTCCTTTTAAGGCACTGAGAGGCAAGGCAGAAACGAGACGGAAATCGCATTTTAGTTCGCCCAAACATTTCGAGTTTTTCGATCTAATCTAATCGATTGATCTAATTCTCACGGTGCGCGTCTTTCCTCTCCTCCAGCGTCTGAGCCTTGGTAAGAGCGGGGGGAAAAAATACGTTTTCTCTTAGTGTCAGGGGAGCTCTGTCTTAACCAATCCAAAACACCAGATCACAAATACCTCTTTGTTTACAGTTTCTATACACAACTGAAGGTAATAAAGGTACTACTGTAATAGGTGACAATATGGTGCTTCAAGGTGGTGAAAAACATTGCAACTCATGTGGTGCTACTACTCGAAACAAGATCACGGGGTCACGTTTTGTACTGTACCGTCGCCAGGTAATACGAATGACTGAAACCTTGAAAAAAAAAAACAAACAAACAAAAAAAAAAACGACAGGTCAAACCAGGTCTGCCACATCTCATTTTATATCTTTTACAGCCTTTTTGTACAATATTCTCTGGTGCTCTTTTCAGAAGAAGAAAAAACACGCCTCAGCCTTTCAGTCTTTGAGGTCTGCTTCCTTCAGTATGCCTGCAATCCGAACGCATGAAACCAGCCACATGGGCGGTGATGTTTTTGTCATCCATACCTTGAAATCAAGGTCTGTGGTGAGCTACTTTTTTTCTAGTGTCACACAGGCCAGAATCATTACTGTACAACTTTTAGCGCGCGTGGCGGCCGCAGGAAGCATGGCGTCGGTGGGTCGTTCGTAATTCGGCCAGGTGAATCAGCCTTCAACTGCGGCGTCTGCGAGCTATTCTCAGTCAGGTGCAAATCTTTAAAGGTGCGGCTTCACAATGTTCTTCTACCTTTTAATAGCAATTTTTTTGTGCTGTGTTACCAACAATATCAGGCACTTTTGTATATGTATACTTCTTCATTTCTTTGATATTTTTTGTTTAGTCTTTCTCCTTGATTCTTGTGAATTGTTCTTTTTTTTTCGGTTCTGTTTAATGATGTGAAACTCTTGCCGTTATATAAGGTAATACTTTGTTGTGTACAGTAGGGCTGTGCCAATAGATGTGAACGAATGAGCTATAGGATAGAAAAAATCCGTCTGTCGTGCCGGTGGTGAAGGGGGCCGATTTTTGAATAGCACCCCTCTCATGTTTCCATGTGCTACAGAGTCGCTTTATCATAACTCGCTGCATCGAGATACAGTATAGTGTCTGCTATATAATCCAAAAGTGAGTGTGTTTGTTAAGTATCCCTGTAGGAAAAGTGGGGTGAACTACGTCTGGTCCCTAGCGTAGATCTCAAAACATTATTATGTTTGCCAATGGTGGATGTTGACCATGTCAATGATTTAGTTATCACGCAAGCTATATAGGCTAAATTTGTGAATCTGTTTAGAAACGGGCTCTAACGAAATCCTCGTTAAGCCTTTTTTAATTTAAGGCATTGCACTGCTTACATACCTTAACATTTGTCACGTTCAGCGAAGTTGCTTTTTATTATTTTCCCAATTTTATCGACGCCCAGATTTGTTTCTTTTTGTACATTTTGTACATAGAAATTGTCTGTTGCTTTTTTTTAATGACCTATGAGATGTACAAATATAATTCTTTGCTAATATATATCATAGAAATCAAAACAGCACTCAAATCGCAAGAGGGGGGTAATTGACAAAATGGCAACAAGCTAATTGACGTAAGCTATAAAGCAGCAGGGTGTCTTTTGTAATTCATATTTATATGTGTCGAAAGGAGGATCAAACTGAAGAATGAGTTCGCCAAGTGATTTTAACAGTCCCATCTTTACTGCACAGCCCTACATACAAAAGTGTGTTTCGATTTGCTTTTAATTCTTGTTTTAAGTACTAAGAGAGGGATTGTTGGTGTTTCCTAAGGTGCTAAACATTTTATCTAATTGAGAAAAATATATTATTTGGAAATAAAGAAACTCGTCTTGATAATGACTGTTTTTTTTATTTTTTATTATTGTTTCTTGTAGTATTGGAGAAGCACTATTATTTTACTCTCTCATATAAAGATATTAACAAAGGCATTTTAACTTTGTACTTGAAAAAAATAATGATAAATGATGAAAGATTCTTATATTGTTTTAGAATAGACATTGCTGTAGTTGGTGCTTATCTGTGGGAAATCATGTACTCATAATGGGAAATTAAAAAATAAAAAACACAAAAAAATGTAATAAATTTTGCTGTTAACATGTACTTGCTTAATATCCAGGCAGAATTGCTTCTAAGTCCTACATTCCATGCCATATATCCAGCCCTCCATCTTCTTTTGTTTCATTTTTTTAAAATTTCTTTTCTGTTTTGTTACATTTCATTTGCTTTATTTGGGTATATATATATATATATAAATATTTGGCTGTAACAGCCCCTTGTTTGCTCTCCGAACAGGTTCTCTGTATATCTCAGTGACACTGTTGATATTTGTGACCTCTGTTGTGACATATAAACTTTTTTCAAGCCTTCTCTTCTTTTGCAATCAGCTCATACAGCAAATGTAGCAATCATTGGTCACCTCTCCCCCTTTCTTTCGTTATGTGCCCAGAACGAAGAAAAAAGGCTCTTTATGTACTTGTGCTGGAGAACACTTGAATAAATGTATTGTTTTTTGTGAAAAAGTTGTGTTTTCTTTGCAAGTATTTGCCATAAAATGATATTTGATTATTAAGTAAATTCTTAGTTATTAGTTAAATAGCATTTAACTTCTAGAAATGTATAATTTTCATCAATGTAATATTCTGGAATGGATGGTGTACAGTATATATATATATATATATAATGTGCGTGTGTGTAAATCTTAGTATTGGTATATTGAATTCTAGGGTATATTATATAGTGTTTATTACCTCTTTTTCGCGTCGGGCTGCCGATAAGCCTGTCGGGCTTTATTCTGCGATAACAGCCTGCTGGCTGTATATTATACCTTACATATTATATTCTAAGGAGTATATATATATATATATATATATATATGAATATAGAATAAATGTATTTAAATATTTTTTAAAGTATTTTCCATATATGTAATACTTTGTGTATCTGTATTATAGATAATCTTTATTAATGTTTAAATTTTTTTCATATTCATAATTATATGTGACCCTCTGTGTTCAGTACAGGCTAAAAATATAATTACGAGATGACAAGCATCAAAATTTCATTTCAATTATTAATTTTACTATGATTTCAATCTTTGACTTGGTCTTAGTATTAAAGAAATAAAGGTTGCACTTCGACAGAATGGTCTTTACCTTATGGACGAAGTAACATATATGGACACAATTGCATACACTTTTAAATAATTGTTATAATATATTTAATGTTGATATTTTTACAATATCTATGGTTTAATATATATGATACATGTATATTTATACATTTGTACATCTTATTATACATTTATTTAAAAAAAAACGATTAAAAATCTAGTACTGGTTTGCACTGTTGCCACATTGGCATAATGATCCAAATTCTATCCCCTGTGAATCTGTATAAATGGTACGTCCCACTGACGACAGGACACGCCCATACTGTAATGCCATTGGCCGCCGCTGAGGCCATCGCTGTGTATCTCTCCTGTGATTGGCCAGTGCCGGCTCCCACAGTCTGGATGCTGCTGCAAGCGTAAGGTTTACCGGGCTGGACCAACCGAAGCATCTGCCTGCCGTCTAACAGGCTTTATTGTTCACCAGTGCTGAAAGTGAAGGAAAAGCGCTTTTTAAGGATATAACAAAGAAAGTAAGTGCACTATGTCTCGCTATTTTGCATTCATGTGTAAGTTATTTTCAGAAACTCCTTCCTGACTAGCACAGAGATATATTGCTTGGCTCGGAATCGTGTAATTTTGTGGTATGGAAAGAATCTCCCAGTCTTGTGTCTCGTGTTTCCCGTATATCACTCCTAATACGGGTTGGTAAACGTTTAACTATCGATTGAACGATATTTAACAATCTAGCCGATCAATGTGAATGTTGTGTGTCCATAAACAGCTCGAGCCCAGCAATAAACACGATTAAACGCGAGCTCACGCCCGACATCTGATATTTCCGTTGTAATATCCTCATAAAGGTTCAAAAAAACACGCTGGCATTTCTTGATGCCTTGAGACATATTGAGTGTGTTGTGTAGAGTAAGGGCTTGGTCGTCCCTTTGTGTGACACCCTCGATATGGTCCAAATGGGATGAGTCTACATCATCACCATCATCATCAGCCTCTAAATGAAGCCTCGTCCATGCAATCTACATATCAGAAGACATTACTGATGCACTGCATTGCACAAATGTGCATGTGTACATGCTCATAAAATGCTTCTTGTAGTCATGTTTACACTTCACGTGACTGCATGCATGCTTTGCAAACTAAAAGTATTCCAGCATGCAAACTCATAAATAATATAATGTTAATATTATATAAACATCATTCTAAAATAACATAGACAGATAATCTGTATTTTCATTCATTTAATATTACTGCAAAGAACATTTTAGCATGAAAATGTAAATGATATAATATAATATAACGCATTTATAACATTTATGCATTTTAAATTGCATATATTGCACCAATTCATCCTCTTTTTCCATTACATTTATTTTCCCCATTTGCACAATTAATATTTTATTTAATATAATGTAAATATTATTTTCATTTGTTTTTATTGTCTAAAGCAATGCCATTTTAAATATTTAAATATTATTTACTCAATTGAAAATAATATATATTGACTTAAATCTAGAAATGTAAGATATATATATATATATATATATATATATATATAGTGTTTATTGCATAGATTTTTTTCTGCTCTAATAGTTCAAATTGCTCTGAATATCCCATCCCGTTTTACTGAATGGAAGTTGTTTCCCACAAGAAAGGTCTGAAGTTTTCTTGTACTTCATGCTACCCAGAAGAGTGCCATCTGGATCTCATGGAATATGGCACGGTTCAAAAGTGGGTCATTCCTGAGGAAGGCCTCCATGAGTCACGGCGAGGAACAAATGCTCCAATAATTTTTCTTCAGGCTGTGTTGTGAGGACAGGACAGATGTAGCTCATGCACCGTACTGTTTCTTTTTATAGTAGGATGTCTGAGGACACACCCTTATTCTTCAGCTCCATAGTAGCCCCTCCTTGCACACATACACACACACGCTATTCACCATCAGGGGCTCAGAACAGGGGGGTGGGGGCAACCCTGGGCAGCGCCATACTGTGAATATGCCGCACCCACCTGCCCCCGACTCACTTTGCAGCATAGACTCGCATGCACGCTTTCACTTGGGATTAGATCATAAGGAAGTGCGGTGCTGCAGGGATTGTACAGCAACAGCTGCTAGCCTGCATATATTTCCTGCTAACAATCACACATCCCTGCACATGCAGCACTGGAAAATCTGGGTCAGAATAGCTATGATCATTTTTGAGCATTTAATAAGAATTCCTCACCCTGTTCCTGTTGGATGTTGAGGTTTTGTTGAATCAACATTACTGGAACGTTTGTTGCAGTGCTTAAAGCGCTTTAATGTGTCATGAATAATTAACATGCTCACATGTAATTACCATGTTAAAGGCTGGAGTCGATAGTGTGACTAATCATGCCAAGCTGACGATAATCACACATGTTGGTGTCAGTTTACCCGCTGAAGTAAGATTCTAGAATGGCTTAATGCTTTGCAACCACTTTAAGCTAATGTTGTGGAACATTTGGGCTGTGATATGAAGGATCGATCCTGTTTGGACGTCAAGTAAGGACATGGTTGGTTTCCAAAGCCCAAATGTGGAAAAATGGATTGCTGCAAGCTCTGTGTTGAGACATGTAATGTCATTCCAAAAGTATATGGTGTATATTATTATACTGTGTAAACAGGGTTCCCACTTCTTGTGGTCATGGAAAACCTGGAAGTTTCAGTCACTATAATCTCAATATAGTGGATTATTTCTGGAAATTACTATAGTAACTATTTTTTTAAATGAAATAATTGGCTTCATATGTTTGATACAATACATTAAACCAGGCTCTAGACTCATTTTTTCCAAACAAACTTTCTCAATTGGTTGCACCATGACATGATTTGGTTGCACTTTTTTTTATTTTTATTTTCTGCTACAACATGAGATCAATCGCTGCATGCTATGAATAATTTTTCCATAATGCTTGAAAGGTGAATTAATTGTTTTTCTTAATAAAAAGCACAACAACAATAGAACGGTACAACGACAAACTAGCATATGTAACGTTTATTAACAAAAATAAATAAGACGAGGCATGGCACACACCACATGCGGTATTATATATCAACTAATAAATCACAGAAAGCTTAGCGAACTCTGTGAAATCAAATAAATAAGTAATGAGAACTAAACAGCAAAGATAACAGCCTTTTCAAAATGACAACAAAAAGAATTTTAAAACTAAACTGGCTATCGTTGACAGTGCTTGCATGTTTTTCCCAAGAAAACAATTTTTCACCTACTCTGTTTTGAGAAATGGTCTTTTACTTAGCTTTCATATTTTGCTTGAAAACCAAATCCTCTCTCCGTCATCATTTCCGCGTCATTTTTGCAGCGCAACCTTTATGCTTGTGCTGACATTGCGATAAACGCTTGTACTATTCTGTCTGAATATTTTAATTTGATGTATTTGAGTGTATTTTATGTCATTTATTCTTGTGATGGCAAAGCTGATTTTTCAGCGTCATTACTTAATCTTTAGTGTCATGCTTCAGAAGTCATTCTAATATGCTGATTTGGTGCTTAGGAAACATTTCTTATTATTAGCAATGTTGTAAGCGGTTGTGCTGCTTAATATTTTTGTGGAAACCATAATATATTTTTTCAGTAATCACTATTCATCAACATTAATTTGAAATCGAAATCTTTTGTAAAAATGAAAAAGAAAAAACATTTACTGTCATTTTTAATCAATTTAATGGATCTTTTCTTTCAAAAAATGGCTGAATGGCTTATAGAGACTCTGTAGTGTTATATAATACGCATCAACACTGTCTTTGCATTCTCGCAGGTTGAACCATGTCTTCCAGCTCAGCAACGGTGCGCATTCTTATAAAGGGAGGTAAAGTGGTGAACGATGACTTCACACAAGAAGCAGATGTGTACATCGAGAATGGCATTATCCAGCAAGTGGGCAAGGAGCTGATGATCCCGGGTGGGGCCAAGGTTATAGATGCCACAGGAAAGCTGGTGCTTCCGGGTGGCATAGACACCAGTGTTCACCTGAACGAGAGCTTCATGAACGCTAACACCGCGGATGACTTCTACAGCGGCACCAAGGTATGAAAATAAGCATTTACTCAGAAATGACTTGCATTTATAATATGTTATTAGCAATTAGTTATTAGCCATACTAGGAGCTATTTATCAGTCCACCTTTGAACAAAATTTTTATTTGGCTGACATCATCAAGACCTTATTTTTCAATGTCTCCTCTCACAATTCATTTCATTCCCAATGTTTAAAGTGAAGTCCCACCCTAAATTTGTGTCCTGTTTCATTTGGAATTATGTTACAATACAGAAGTAAAAATAAAAATCATATATTTCTCCTAAATGAAACAGTGTTGCCATGGTTATGAATATTTAGATTCCCAGCTAAAAGAATATTGAATTATTTTAAATACGTGTTTACTTTTTATACAAATTTAAAGTATCTGACCATACACCACTTCCATATTTCTGTGCCATAACTGTGGTCCAGCAGTTAGTAAATTCAAGTGCAATGTTATTTTTGTGGGAAGCATAGGTTTGAATCTGGTTTAAGCCACAAACCAATCCCATATCCTTTTTTGCTTCGAAATCATTAGTATGGAGCACCACACAAAAAAATATTGTGTAAAGCCCAGTTCACACCAAGCACGATAACAAAAACGATATAGTTCTACAAATCGTTCTCAATGTTAAAGAATAGCAGCGTCCATACCGCAACTATAAGGATAAAGGTACAGAGAAACAATATGGCTGGAATCATTTTCAGAACGACTTTTTCCAGCTGATGAACGATAGAAACATTGACAACCAATCAGAATCAATCCTGATATCACGCGTTTGAGAATTTAAAGAGGCAGACGCACTTGAGCGTATAACAGACGATATTGTTCACTGGTGTGGACTCAAATATGGTTGTCGTTCGCTTGGTGTGAACGAGCCTTAAGAATTTGCTACTAAGACTTATTAATTTCTAACCCAAGTTTTAGTCATTTGTTTCCTTGTTTTAATTTAGATAAATTGTGGCAATTCACCAAAAAATAATGTAAAAAAATGAATAAGTTATTGGAACTAACTCTTTACTCATTACAACGATATGCATGTCATGTAGGCCTGCATTAGGTATGTAACGTCTAATATAAAAGAACTAGGGAGGTTACTGAAATGGCTTCAGCTTTGTCACTTCTAAGTTAGCGTGGTTCCAGCTGGGGCATATAGTGAAAAAGTAGAAGCAAACAATTGATTTTTTGACTTCGGACCCCCCACACCTTGGGTGGCTCCCACCATCTGCCAGGGGCCCATTATTTCACAACAACTCAATAAGTACTCAGAAGTAACTAGTATGGTAGCACTGCTTAGAATATCGTACTCTAAACCATTTTTCAAAAATTTATTTTGATTTTCCTTGTGTTATATAGCTGAATTTGATGCGTTAAGAGTTTTTTCAGATAAGCGTTTTCATACAGTGGAAGATCTGAACTAAAATGATGTGTGATGTAACATCCATTTAATGTCACATTCATTTGTTCTTGTTTTATAAATACTTCAAAAGCAGTGATGCATTTGCTTCAGCAGCCCTGCCTAAATAAATCCCATGGGTCACTTAACAGACACTGAGATGCAAGAGTGAGCATTGCACACTCACAGTCTGTCTCCGTCAACCGCAGGGTTCGATTCACCCTCACAAATACATACACGCTCTTATTCCCGGAGTGCTTGGGGCTTTGAGATGACAAATAAAGAGTTGTTATCGGCGCTGTTATTGTTAGCCTTGGCAACACAAGTGGCATTCTCTTCCCCCCTCCTCCCCGCTAAAGCCATGAGACTCGCTGGGCGCAGAGACAAATGGAGATCAGATTCTGTTTCCATAGTTACAGGAGCACTGCTGCAAAGACTGCTGCAAAAGCCTTTCACTTGTGCCATTGTGTTGGAAGACAATGGTGCACAAATACACGCCCCTTCATTGGATGTGGCTGCCCGGATTGTGTCAGCTGAGAGATGCTTTTAAAGACTACGTTTTTGTTTTTGAATTACTGTTAATCATTGTTTCCTTGTACTGAAAAAAGGCCTTCATTGTGTGTTTTTCTGTAAAACATTATACTTAGACAGATATTGTGGGATATTAATGATGTTGGCTGAAGCATTATGAGCAATACATATTATTATTGTGTAAAATTTTGGTGGATAATCCACATGGTCTTTGGCTTAAAACCGGCACTGGAAAACAATTTAAAATTAGCAAACAAAAAAAACCAACAACAACTAATACCTCATATAGGCTTATACTGACATACATCCTAACATCAGCCTAGCAATGCCCTGGCAAACATCCGAACACCTTCACAATGATCAGACCAGCAGCCACCAGAACTAGAGGTCGACCGATAATGAGTTTTACCGATACCGATAGCTAGGTTGGACCGCACTTGCTGATAACCGATTAATTAACCGATAGTTTTTAAAAAATGGATACTGGATAAAAAAATAAAAACATAACACTGCATGTAAAATAGTACTGAACTTTACAAAAAAAAATAAAAAGTTGGTGGAGGTGGTACCATCCTGATCATGTGCACACATGATGTTTTCTTTTTCCTCAGAAATTCTGTGTTGTGTATACCAGAGCCGTTGAGAATCATTGTTGCGACACTCTTCGACCTCGCTGCCGCGCGGTCACGTGGTTCATGGAGCGCTCAATAGTTCCAAACAACTCCGCGCTGTCAATATGTTTGAATGGGTTTAAGTAGGATAGACAGAAGTTTCACTATATTTGCAGCAATTTCTAGTGATTATTAACAAATCATGTGCACTGATTGTGTATTGGTAACTACGCTGAATACATGCCGGTATTGCTGTTAAATAAATATAACCTACATAATAGCAGTCATAATAGGTTATTTATTTATGTTTTGCTTTAAGATGTTATCAAACACTTAATGTTTATAAGTTTTGCTTTTTTAAAAAAGTTGAATTTAAAAAGTGCAATTATACCCACATTCCAGTATTATTTTATGACATTCATGTACAGTATAAGTGAATGTTACAAAAGGTCAGCAAATACAGAATTTAACCCAATAAAAAAAAAAAAAAAATGTTTAAAAAACACAAGGACACCAACTGCATTCAGTCTCCACTGAAACTCATTCAACTTCCTACAAGGAGAGAAAGATTGCAGAAAGAACATAAAAAATATGAAAACTAACATCTGGTTATGTTCGCCTTTTGAGGTGTTTCTCACGCTATCTAACTCCAAATATAGCATAACTACCTATTATCTAAAAATAAACATTAACTATAACACGTTTCATAAAATACAACTACTGGCCAGATATCCAAGAGGTAAAATAATGTGTTAAAATGCCAAAAACTATAAGAGTTTGTATTGTTTTAATAATTTTAGTAGTAGTCTAGTAAACCAAACTTTTATTTTGGCAGGGGTTGGCCGCGAATAGCTTTACAGTTCTGTGTGACGCTAGTTTTACTCAAATGAAACAGTACGTTCATGAAGTGCAGAGCAGTTCTGGAGATGTTGTTCATGTATTTATGTCCTTAGTTAGTGAGCCGCAGACGCCGAATCACCGCAAGCGGTGCGCTTCAGTATGTGTGTAGTAAACAAAACCCCACATCTCCGGCTCCCCCATTCATTCATTCATACAGAGATGATCGCGCAATTAGTTAATGCTTAACAGATCACATAATTCAGTGGAAAATGTATAGAAATAATAATTCTGTGTAGAGGAATCCTGTTTCATTTTTCTGCCACCACTGCAGAGGCATGTCACTTTTTTCAATGACAGGCTCTGACAAATAGCACTCAAGCTCAGGTCAAATTTATGTTAACAATCGTGACATTAAACACTTGGCTCGGACCTGCGTGTATTTTTGCCACATTAATTTAACCTCTTGATTTCAGTCATTTTCGTCTCTAGAGGCCGCTCTCGCCATAGATATGTCGACTCTTGCACTGTATAATAATAACGGACCCTTCACAGCCACTCCAGCAGCGGATGCAACCCGAAAAAAAATGGCAGAGATTTTTGCAGATAACCGATAGTTCCAGGAAACAACTATCGGTGCAGATTAATCGGCAATACCGATACATCGGTCGACCTCTAACAAGAGCACCCTAGTAATGCCCTAGAAACCACCCGAACATCGTACTGTAGCAATGATCAGAGCATCCTAGCAACCACCAGATCACTGTAGCAACGGCCAAAAAATCTGTACATCCTAACCAGAAGAAGAGTTTAAAAACAACCTTGCAATTCCGCAGCAACAATCACAGCATCCCAGCAACCACCAGATAGCAAATTATATGGAACATTATATTTTAGCTATATCGCCCAGCTCTAATCACAACGTCCCAGCTGCAACCAGAACACCCTAGTAATGCCTGCAATGCCCTAGAAACCTCCAGAGCACCTTAAAACAGCACCGGAATTCCCTAGCAATTACAAGATTACCTTAGCGATGACCTAGAAATGATCAAAAATCCTAGCAATTGAACCTTATAAAGTAGCCTTGCAATACCCCTACCAACAAAATAACTACCACAGTACCCTAGTAAACTCCTTATTGTGGCAACAATTACAGCATCCCAACAACCGCAAGAACACCCTGACATCAGCCTAACAATGCACTGGCAACCACCAAAAGACCTTCGTGGCACTCTTGCAATGATCACAACATCCCAGCAGCCACCCAAACACCCTAGTAATGCCCAAAAAACCTCCAGAGCACCTTCAAACAGCCCAGCAATGCTTCAGATCACCCTAGTCTCAGCCACAGATGTCATGCCCATGGATCGGTGACTGAATGATGCTCAAAATTGGAAACACTTTAGAAGTTTCAGTAGTCATCGCATTGGTTCAGTTGTAAAGGTTTTCCGGGAGATGTGTGTCGCGCTCTTTAACATTTCACCTTGACGCCAAACTTGTTCATGGAAGAAGAAAGACATTTTGCTTCCAACTGTGATAATATGCCCTAATCAGGATGAACTAAACACTGAATTTTCAAAAGAATGTGAAATATCGAAAGTGTATTGCTCTTCTTTAAGATATCTTTAAAATCTTTCAAATATGTTCAAGAGTTTTACACATTGTTTGTTATTGAAGGAAATTGCCACGTGCCCAAACATGACACGGCACAAAACAATACGCAAATGGTTGCTTTACCTCTCAATCATATGGCCTCTTGGATGGGCCTTGGCCATTTAAAGCAGACAAGGTTCACAAACCTTCTGCCATCAGTCGAAGGTCAGGCCACACAAGACTGAGATCACCCTAGCAAAGAACTAGAAACAAGAACACCCTAGAAACCACCCATAACTCCATAGCAATGCCTTAGTTATATAACCAGAACATCATATAAACACTAGGGATGTCCCAAGCCAATCTCCATATGTTGCAACTATTGTGCTTATTGTACATATAAAATACAAAAAGTTTATATTAGCAGTCACATATTCATAATTGTGCACACCCTAGCAACAATGAGAGCACCCTAACAACTACTGGATCACTCCAGCAATGACCTGGAAAAAGTCTTAATAATGAGAAGAACATCATATAAGTTACTTTAGTTAAAATCCTCTGCTGCATGAATAATTGTAAACACATATAAATGCCCAGAACCCCATGAAACAATGACTTAGCAACTCTTCCGGATACATTTTGAATACAGTTCTCCAATACAGGTCTAATTTAATTAATGTGTTCAGAGTCCTGTTATGTAATGTGTCATTTCATGCAAAGCTTTTGTGAGCATGTTGGTATTATGGTGTTGTTGTCCCATTAAGCCGAGTGATTGGTATTGATGCTGTATGGATCCCGCAGCAGTCAGTCTGTTGTTTGTTTATTTCCAGGCTGCTCTGGCTGGAGGCACCACTATGGTGATTGGTCACGTGCTGCCAGAGAAGAACGAATCGTTGCTGGACGCTTATGAAAAGTGCCGCTCTCATGCTGATGCCAAGGCCTGCTGTGATTACGCTCTTCATGTGGGAGTGACCTGGTGGGGACCAAAGGTACAAAGTTTGCTGAGTATGCTTTGACACAATATGTGACCCTGGACCTCTTAAGTCGCTGGGGTATGTTTATAGCAATAGCCAAAAATACATTGAATGGGTCAAAATAATTGTTTTTTTCTTCTGTGTCAAAAATCATTAGGGCATTAAGTAAAGATCATGTCCCATGAAGATATTTAGTAAATTCCCTACTGTAAATATATCAAAAAATAATTTTTAATAAGTAATATGTATTGCTAAGAACTTCATTTGGAGCCGATTTGCTCAGTATTCTTAGTTTTTTTTCACACTCAGGTTCCAGATTTTCAAAAAGTTATATCTCAGCCAAATATTGTGGAAATATACAACCCATACATCAATGGAAAGCTTATTTATTCAGCTCAGGATGTGCCCCTTACGACTGGTTTTGTGGTGCAGGGTCCCATATGCGTTGTATAATGTGGTTTAGAAATAAAGGTGACTTGACTTGTCTTGTCATCACAGGTTAGGGCTCAAATGGAGACACTAGTGCGGGACAAAGGAGTGAACTCCTTCCAAATGTTCATGGCATATAAGGACATGTACATGCTGAGGGACAGCGAGCTGTTTCAGGCCCTGCAGAACTGTAAGGATATCGGGGCTGTGGCCCGCGTCCATGCGGAAAATGGAGAGCTGGTTGCGGAGGTATAAATCATAGAACTGCTTTAAAACTATAACACAGAAAGACGTTCTGCACTATTAATATTTATCAGTAATTACTGACGCTATGTGAAATTACAGACTTTACTTTTGAACAGTATTGTATGTGATGCTGCTTTTATTTACCAGAATGATCATGTGTATGCTGGCATCTTTCTTCTTCCTGCATAGTTGTTATTTATCATGTTATCACATGTTTTTATGTATTCACACTAGGGTGCTAGAGAAGCACTGGATCTGGGTATTAGTGGACCGGAGGGCATTGAGATAAGCAGACCTGAGGAGGTAAAGTAACCATCCAAATCCTGTGACCATGAAATTGTTTTCCTTTAAGATATTAGTCGCACTGCCACACTCTCTCCAGCTCCTAGTCTTTCCCGTCTCCATATTGCATTTCCATGGATTATTAATACTCGTAGGCGTCTGTTCATCATTAGGTTTCACTGGTGACTTTTGTGTTTTCTCACTTACCTTGGGAATTTTCCATGTGCAGCTGGAAGCAGAGGCTGTCCACCGAGCTATTACCATCGCGAACAGAGTGAGTATGATGTACAAGAGTGGTCATGTATTTCATTCATTTAAAATTATTTACAGCTCCAATGATAGCCCAAACTATTGATTATGGGTTCAGAAGTGATGCTTTTAAAATACTAACATAGATTACAATTGGGCCTTTTCTAAGTAAGATGCTGTATTAGTAATTCTACGCATGAGTTTTAGTGTTAGATATAATTCTGTATTCAAGAATTAACACACATGGGTAATGCAAGCAATCAAAACTTATTGCAGGTCTGCTTTAATTTGGTAATTCTCTAAAAAGTTTTCCTACAGCACTATAAATGATGTAAAGTCTGCAGTTTTCAGCCAATCAGAGACTTCAATTTTGCATGTTCGGCATGGTGAGAGTGGGAGATTGAAATTAACAGACTTATATAATGTATATAATAGAAGTATGTAATATCAGGTTCATTTTGACAGGCCTAATCGAAGCATACAGTATAATCACTGTAATGTGATAATGTATGCACTACTATTCAAAGGTTTGGTGTCAGTTTTTTTTTTATAACTGATAAAGTTTAATTAAATTGATCACTAATTGAATTAACAACATAATTTTACAAAACGTTTTTATTTTCTGCTGTTGAACTTTATATTCATCAAACAATCCTGAAAATATGTATTATATTTTAACATTGTTAATAATAAGAAATGTTTCTTGAGCACAATAATATCAGCATATTATAATGATTTCTGAAGGATCCTGTGACACTTGAGTAATGACTGCTGAAAATTCAGCTTTGACCTCACATTTATAAATCATGCTTAAAAACATATTCAAATAGAAAAAAATCATTTAAAGTTTTTATTGTATTTTTGAACATATAAATGCAGCTTTAGCATAAGAGACTTTTTTAAAAAAAACATTCAATCTTATTATTTATGTTGAAAACAGCTTTTTGTGGGAAAAGATTTTTGTATAGTGATTGCGGCAGAGGCGTGCGGATCCAGTTGCAGACTTTTATTCAAAAACATGCAAGGTCTCATAACGGCAAACAGGGCAACAGAGAAGAGGCAGAATCGAGGTCGGGGTCACAAGCAGATGTCGAGGCAGACAGAAAACCAAACCCACAAACCAAAATAAACAGTCCAAAGTCAAAACACAGGGAAAACACGGGTAAGAACGCTTAGTAAAGATCACCAGAGCAAATCAAGACTTCGCGGTGAACTGATGAGTGGAACTGGTTTTTAGGCTGGTGTTAATGAGTGTGTGGGTGATGATCTGCAGGTGTATGTGATCAAGTGGTGGTGTGATGGTGCAATGGATGTTGGGTAATGCAGTCCAGATAACAGTCTGAGAGTCCTTGGTGATTCTGTGTAGGTTGGGGCTGATTATCATGACATTTTGTGGAAACCATGATACATTTTTTTTCTCTGATTTTTAAGTGAATAGAAATAGCAGCATTTGTTTGAAATATAAATATTTTGCAACATCATAAATGTTCCCGTTTAAACACATCTTTGCTGAAAAAGAAAAAAAATCATACTTACTCCAAACTTTTGAACAGAAGTGTACTTTGAGACCCTTCCTTTACTGTCATTTCACAGCTGAAGCATAATGTACATACAGTATATTTTGTATGTAGTGTAAACAGAATGTTAAGATTGCAGCATGACTGACATTTTGACGCAGGGTTGCTATGCAACGAATAACAGTTTTGAAGTACTTCACTAACAGATTAATTGCTTTTAAGGACTTTAAAGAAAAAGCGCCACTTTTTTAAAAACAGGCTCATTTTCCAACTCACCTAGAGTTAAACAGTTGAGTTTTAGTTTTTGAATTCAGCTGATATCTGTCTGGTGGTAGCACTTTTTTTATACTTTCATTCTGGCGTAATAATCAAGGAACTTTGCAATGATATTACGCAGTGAAAAATATAGAAAAACTCTTTGGTCATTTTTGAATGCTAACAGACTAATCAGATTCAATGATCTATGCTAAGCTAAGCTAAAAGTACTACCGCCAGACCCGGAGATCGGCTGAATGGATTCAAAAATGGTAAAACTTGGGGGAGTTGTAAAATGAGAAAAAAGTGGCGTGTTCCTTTAAATGTGATCAGCATTAATGTTTCTGTTTTTTGTCTCTTAGGCCCACTGTCCCATATATCTTGTGAATGTGTCCAGCATGTCAGCAGGGGATGTTTTAGCATCTGCTAAAATGCAGGGTAAGAGCCAGTCACTCAAGGCCAATTCTTTAATATACTGTATATGACACGCAAATCTTCTCCAGTAAATGTCATAATATGACTCCGAATACTGAAACGTGATTGGTCGACAGGGAAAGTGGTTCATGGAGAGACGACCACTGCTCATGCTGTCTTAAATGGGATGCAGTACTACCATCAGGACTGGGTCCACGCAGCCGCTTTCGTCACTGTGCCACCACTCAGACTCGACCCCAACACACCCAATTACCTGCTCAGCCTCTTGGGAAAGTAAGTGTAGTGACCGTGTACTAAGCACTTTCATTTAGCGACTACTGATCTGCATGAATAGTTTCATTTAGTCATATCTGTGCAGTCACATAAAAGCCTTTTCACTGTGATGCAGTGACACTCTGAACGTTGTGACATCGGACCACCGACCCTTCACCACGAAACAGAAGGCGATGGGCAAAGACGACTTCACTAAAATCCCTCACGGTGTTCCTGGGGTGCAGGACCGCATGAGTGTCATTTGGGAGCGGGCAGTGGTACGTTTCAGTTTATATAGCCAAAAGTTAATGATTTTTTATGCCAGTTTTGAGGCTGCACAGCTAAAATACGAATTCTGTTAAACACTACTGATTGTTTGCATAAATATAAACAAATTAACACCAACCAGGTGTTCATTTAATGAATATTCATTTGTTACCTGACTTGCACCTACTTAGTCTGCTGTAATGATTAACTTTAATTGAGTTAATTGAATTATTAATGTATGATACAGCTGTTTCTAACAGTTATACTCATAACAGTTAATACTTTTTATTATACTCATTTTATAATACTTTATAAAACACTTAGGTGAAAGTATGGATTATATGCAAATTGTGATACAACCTAGAAATTAATATCAAATTTGGCAGTTTTAGTGAATAAAAGTCATGTGATAAAGTTAACATGATTAATTATTCACATGATTATCATTAATACTTGCAGTTAGTATGCTGAAAGTGTAGATCATGAATATTAATTGTATTTTGATGCCTTTATGTAATAAAAAATACAGTATAAAAGTACAGTACAATATTGTGAAATATTATCATTTAACAACTCTTTTATGTTAATATTTTTATTGTTTTATATTTTATATTCATCTATTTAAATTTTTTATATATGTATTTAGTTGTATACTATAGTATGTTTTTAAACCAAAATTTTTTTTAAATAATTTTTTTTTATATTGTTAGTATATTTAACCTAATTTTTAAAACCTTATTAATTGATTCCTTAATTAACTCATTAATTGATTTCCGAGACTTTAATGTCAAACCTTTTTTTTTAAACCGTGCTGCATTTTTGTCAGGGTTAGAATAGGTTCAAAACCACAGCATTTATTTGAATATTTATTTGGTAAAATAAACGTGTTTATTGTCACTTCTGATCAATTTAATGCATCCTTGCAGAATAAAATTATTAATTCCTTTAGAAAAAAATCTTTCTGACCCCAAATCTTTGAATAGTAGCGTATATAAATAATATATAACACAAGTAAAAAAGTATGTAACAATATTGTATTAATAATAATATAACATAAGTATATATAACATATTGTAAACTGCTCAAATCACAACAAAAAATCATGGAGAGGACAGGAAATGACAGATGCATCATGAATAAAAAACTTTTTTTAGCTCATTCTATCTTTCTTAAAAGGTCGGAGGCAAGATGGATGAGAATCGTTTTGTTGCTGTCACAAGCTCCAATGCTGCAAAGATCTACAACCTTTACCCCAGGAAGGGCAGGATCATCCCTGGAGCCGATGCTGATGTAGTCGTCTGGGATCCAGAATCAACAAGGTCTCAAAAATAATGAATTCAGTTCAAACAAAAAAACAACATTTCATTGTATTGTGAAATGAAAGGACATATATTTCATGGTTTTGTGTGTGTGTGCAGGACCATCTCTGTGACCACTCAATGGCAGGGTGGAGATGTAAATCTGTACGAGAACCTACGCTGTCACGGCGTCCCGCTGGTAACCATCAGCCGCGGTCGCGTGGTTTATGAAAACGGCATCTTCACCTGTGCTGAGGGCTCAGGAAAGTTCTACCCTCTCCGAACCTTCCCAGACTACCTCTACAAGAAAATGGTGCAGAGGGAGAAGGTACTCAAAGCACAGCTCTCTCTCCAGTAGCTCATGTTTTTATCACAGTGTATGGCAGCGCCTCGACTGTTTGTCTGTGACCCTCTTCTCTCAGTGTCAAGCACTCAAGGGGGTGGAGCGTGTGCCCTACACTGGAGATGTAGCTGCAGTGCAGAATTCAGGGAAGAAGGACGTGGGCCCTGCAGATGGGGACATGAACCCACGACCCTGCACGCGCCACGGAGGGATGAGAGACCTACACGAGTCCAGCTTTAGTTTGTCTGGTACAGAATCTTCTTTAAATCTGACGAATACTATACTTGACACTAAAATGATATATAGCATTCATATATCATATATTCATATACAATTTTCTAAGGTAAAACTGTCCTACAGAATTATTATTATTTTTAGTTATTATTAAAATTGTTATTTATTATTAAAAAGAACAGCTATATGAATTAAATATATGGTTTAAATTGTAACTGCCTTTATTATTTTGGAGTTATTTTTTGGGAATAAAAGCAAAATGCTTAAAAACACTGAACTGATGAGACTTGGTTTTAGCATATATATGTATTATTATAAATATAAAAATTGTAGCATAGCATATTATTGTTTTTTGTAAAATCCAAAATATTTATTTTTTCTGATTACTTTATATATAGGCTATCGTTTTTTTTTTACATATATATATATATATATATATATATATATAAATGTACATTCATGTGCCAGTCACAATTTTTAAAACATTACTTAAACTAACAGAAATCAGTAATCAAAAAAACTATTAAAAAAAAAAAAAAAAAATATATA
>JAUMHE010000069.1:14209722-14248926 GCA_032359235.1 Enteromius mattozi | reverse complement strand
TGGATTTTTAATCTAATAAATGCAGCCTTGATGAGCAGAAGAAACATCTTTAAAAACCATTAAATATCTTACTCTTCTAAAACTTTTGAACGGTAGTGTATATATATATATATATATATATATATATATGTGCGTGTGTGTTTGTTTGTTTAGTTAGTCTAAAAATATTTGTAAACTAAAGGAAATGTAATTTTCCGCCATGATATTAATTTATTTGTATTTATTCTTGTCTTAGCAATCAGCACTAATTGTGACTTGAAAATGAGTCTATTAGAAAGAAAAAGTATATAAAACCATTTTAAAGCTAAAATTGTGCTGTGTTTATAAAATAGACAATAGATAAGCTAGTGGTCGTGTTTATTTATAGAGCATGTCTGACGTACAAAATGGCTAAATACTAAATGATAAAACTGCTGGGATGCGTGGGTAGTTTTCCAAGCATGCTTTGAGTTTTATGTGCATCAGCCTTTGGCCCTGTTAGAGTAAGATGGTGATATATTATATCATCCACTCTATTTAGGTTCAGGAGTTGAACCGCACAAACTCAGTGAACCTGCAGATAAGCTAATTAAGCTTTAATCTGAATTATTTTACTGTGGAGGTGAAAACAACAAACAGTGTTTATTACATTTAATTATTAGCTAGTCAGAGTAGTATAGTACATGCCTTTTACTTTCATATGACATTTTATCTGATATCATAAAACAAAAGCACTGCAGCAGAGAGAGTTGATAATTAATAATACAACTCCACCAAAAAATAACATGGCTCTATATTTTTTGTGTGTTTTTAAATGTTTACTGTCATAATTTATTGTAACTATTCATTTTAGTGTATTCTAATTCAAATGATCCATTAACACGCTTGAAATATGTAAATATTTAAAATATGTGAGTTTAGTATTTGAAGAGTAAGAAGATAATATTATTAAGAACATACAATTATGTTTATGTGATGTATATATATATACTGTATTTCTATAATTGTATTTAATTTTCACCAATATTTCATTGCTTTTTTGTTTGCTTGTTTTTTTTTTTTCTTTTATTCTTTTTTATTGTTTTCTTCATTTTTTTTTTTTTTTTTATCTTTACTGGAAACTGTTTTAAATAACTTGTATTATATGTGGCTGGTTTAGTATTGTTTTAGTGTGATTTTAAACTATTTGTTGTTGGTTGCTGCCATTTTTAACCAGGACTGGATGAAAGAAGAAATGCTATATTTTCCTGGTTAAATGAAGGATGATAATAATAAATAGTAATAATAATAATTTAGTTTCTTTTCTTTTTTTCTCTTTTTTTTAAACAATTACTAATGAATACAAATTTCAATAAATACATTTTCTTTTCCATCTATGGATTTTGTTAATATGTATTTTAAAAAAAGACTTTAGAAAATGCATGCCTCATTCACTTTTTCTAAATTTTCTAAACAAACAAAAAAGGCTTTTATTACAGTGACACCAAACTCCACCTAAAGTTTACATTTTTAAGAAGATGTTGCATATTTCAGTTTTGTTTAAAGATATATAATTACTGTGTGAATGTTATATGCCAATCTGAACAAGTATTTGTTAGCTATTTACAGTAAAATGATTAAGTTGCCTTACACACATTAAATGCTTATTAATACAATGAATGCTAAAGTTATACCATAAAAATGCAATTTCAAGCCCCCTTTGATAGATAGATAGATAGATAGATATACTGTATATAAAAGAAATACCTTTACATGATGTGTCAGATTGTCCAAAGTACTGTTGTGATACAGGGAAGTGTGTGTTATGTGCACGAACAGATTGTGAATAGAAACGGGAGCGGAGGGACTGCGGATCACAAATACTGACAAACATGACTGTTAATCATTTAACATCACATTAACACCTTCAGACCTGGTTTGTAAGCATGAAGCATGTCGTTGGACCCTTACTGAGAACAATAGGAGATCAGTTTCAGATGCACACATTCAGACTCCTCATCTTTAAATCTTATCTGGGTGGGCTTTGAGAGACCATCTGTAATGTGTGCTTTTTTTCAACAGAGGGCAGACTCATATAGTGACAAATGAAAACCTCATGACATGAGAACTTCATATTCTGATAAAATAGAATAGATATTTTATGTTTTACATGCAGATAAAATTCAGAACACAATTTAATATATATATATATATATATATAGCCTACAATAAATTCATATAATAAAAATAAGATATGTATATTATATATATATATAATTTATATATTTATAACATTTTTACATAATTTTTTTGTATATTTAATATACTTAATTATATTACATATATATTTAAAAAATAATGTAGACTTATGTAAATGAGATATATATTAATTTATAAACTATGTAAATGTGTTTATTTACAATTACAGCTCAACAAATCTTTCTTTTTTTGCTAGGTTCCCAAATTGATGACAATGTTCCAAAGAGAGCTTCCGCGCGGATTCTGGCCCCACCTGGAGGTCGTTCCAGCGGAATCTGGTAACCTTTCAGATCAACACTTACCGAAGTCTGCAACTGAACACCTACGTTTTTGACCACCTCACATCTGATGAAAATTATTTAATTTTAATCACTTGCAACTAAATTCCTGTGTTGCTTTTTCTTTATATATATATATACGTCTGTGTATACAAGGGAAAAAAAAAAATATTTGTGTGGAAATTGGAAATCAAGGTATACGTTGGAAATACTTGTAAGATCCAAAATGTTACAGGGTGTTAAGTTCTTCATATTAAGTCAAATGAAAAAGTGAAGGTTGTGTTCAAATGCAACACTGTTGTAGTGCTAAATAAATGACAGATCCTTTTACTAATTGTTTTTGTTACCACATTAACAACAGTACGTTTACGTAAGCTGCCGTTTAACCTAAGTTGTTTAAGAATGGGAATGTGATTAGTTTGTGTATTTGGTCATGGCTTGAAAATGTGAACCATTGTAAAGTTATTTAATATTTGAATTGTTTTAATGTGTTGGCAGATGACTATACATTTACCTCAGTGTTTATCTCTGGAGTTACACTTGTGTACTTTAGTGCTCTGCCTCTCTACACCTACAACTCTTACAGTGACCAATACTTTCTGACAGCAGGTGCAAACTAATTTTAGCTTTGTCTCGAGGTGTTAATATTTCTTCTTATTTTTATTATATTATTTTTGAGACTCAAAATTGCGAGAGAATCGTTTCTAATTTCGGTTCATGACACAGGTCACGTGCATTGCTTATACATTCACAAAAGTAATTTCTAAGAAGCGTTTTAAATTTTCTTAATGTCATTTATAAGCACACATACCTGACCTTGTAAAATGTGAATTAAGAATAACATTGTTTACAATGTTACATATCAAATTTAGCTGTGCAACTAATTTAAAAATGTATTGATCTTTCATTTTTCTCTGACCAGAGAATCTGCTAACATTCCCTGTTAGTGTTATTCTTCATAACAATAGCATACTGTAATTTTTGCAGGGTAGCTTTATGTCTATTCTAGAATGAACTGTAATGACAGTCCAGTTCCATCAGTTGTTCACTGAACTTTAACACTGTGCATTAGTCACTATTGATCTGCATGTTCTAGAAACAAGTCAGAAAATTTCTGCTTCACTTCTGATCAGCACTAACCTACCCTGTTAAAAGACACCAGACAGCTAACTGAGGCATGTGTTCTGTTTGTACATGTACTGTATGTCGAAGACCTTCTGTAGAGACCGTTCGAAACACAGTAACTTTAGCTGCACAACTCAACGTTCCAGTGACACAAGCAGTAGAATGGCAAGAAGATTTCTGTTGGTGCTGAATATTCATGTATTTTTTTATTCTGGATTTTCAGTATGCTTTTCAATTTTTTAATATGAGCTGTGTATGCACTACAGTTGTACGTATTAACGTATTATGTTTATCTCATGAAAAAGTGCAAATAAAACCCCCTTCAACCTCATACCTGCATGTGTTATTGAATAAAATGCAACATAGACTATTTATACAAATGCTAATAATAATTACATTACATAACTATGTGTGTGTATATATGAAGTTTTTCAGTCATTTTATTATATTTATTTTTAATGCATTAATATATTATTAATATTTCATTTTTAATAATTATATTATAATATTGTTTGTCAATTGCTAATTATGAACCTGGACCAAATAAGCAGCACGGGAATATTTGTAGCAATGGCCAAAAATACATTGTATGGGTTAAAATTATAAATATTTCTAATTAGGATATCACGTAAAGATCATGATTATTAGATATTGATTATAAGATATTAATGTAAATTTCCTAGCATAAATATATAAAAACTTAATATATATATATTAATATGCATTGCTAAGAACTTCATTTGGATTGATCCAGATTTTTAAAAACAGTTTAATCTCAGGCAAATATTGTCCAAACCATAACATCCATATATCAATGGAAAGCTTATATATTCAGCTTCCACATTAAGCATAGATTTCAATAAAAATGTATAGAGTATTATAATAGCTTTGTCATTTTTTTTTTTTAATCAATTATTATTATTATTGTTTAAAACTTAAATTTCCCTAGATGTGTTATTGTGAGCCTTTCTCCTACCTTTATGTGCAGTCCTGTTGTCGTTATCAGAATACAGAAATAATGTTAGTACAGCTACAGTGTTTTCTATTAATAACTTAAGAACAGAAACAGACTGATAATAACGTGTTATTCGGTTCTTCGCAAAGAAATGCGTCTCTAACGAGGGGCGGTGCGCATGCGCAGAGAAGGTCAGTTTGTTGCAGGAGCGCGTGGCGCTATTGCCCGTAACTAGGCAGCAGCGCATATCTGGCAACCCACAGTACAGCGGACAGCAGCGGATTGCATTCTGCCAGTGTAATATCAACATTGGAAAGGACGCAGTCAAAATACAGTGAGTAGAATATTGTTAAAGTATTATAATTCATCGGTATTCTTCCCAATGCATGACATTAAATAGGCGCTGTGTGTGTGTGTATTATGTGTTATGGCTCGAGCGTGTCTGGTGTTGCTCGTGTACGTCGGCGGGGCCTGCAGAGCTGTCACAATAATGGACCGTTTGTTCAGCGGACTCACATGTATTACATACCACTGCAGGCTCCAGTGTGCTGTTTTATAGAGCAAAGCGCAAAATGTATGTGCACATTTTGGCGTAAAGACAAAAAGAGCCATATCAGTAATAAACAGCGCGTTAAAGGGCCTGTGTGACTCCCATCATGTAAGATACTGTAATATAAGGTTACTTAGTAAGACGGCGTTTGCAGCGAATGATAAATGAACAGGAAACTAATGCATTTGTTTGTTATAATAACTAATATTATTGACATGACACGGTAAAACGCACATAGTTTCTCAAACTGATGTGAACTGTCAATCTCTGCTTCATTTCTTCAGACCCAGCATAATACCATAGACCTATGTTTTTTTATATTATTATGAAAAATAGCATTTGTATAGTTCCTGTAATAGCATTTGCCAATAATCGGACAAAATAAAAAATAAAATAATATACAGTACCTGTTATTGGTTTAATATAACAACATATATGATCTGAGAATTACAATGTTACAAAACAAAAGGACTATTTGGTGTTATTAACTGCTCAGTTTATTTAAATAAAAATTTTAAAACCACCTGTTCTCTGATTAAGATTAATATATTTGAGAATAAAGTACTGTATGTAACAAATGTACAGTAGCATGTATTTAAGAAAGGGTTAATATCATATCAATAATCATATGATATTATAAAGCATGATGTCATACATAAAGTAAGTAAGTTAAACCCTGCTGACAATTTAATGCATCATTTTTTGTAGCTTTTTTCTGCCTTAGTATTTAAGAATCGGAGCTTACAGACTTAATGCAGTGAAATACACATGTACTGTGTGTCTGTAGAAGATGTGTGCATGTTTATGTGGTTTATGAGGACACAAATTTGTATAATGACATGGGTATGAAGGTGTTTTATGAGGACA
The DNA here is from genome assembly GCA_032359235.1 of Enteromius mattozi. Classification (NCBI taxonomy): domain Eukaryota; kingdom Metazoa; phylum Chordata; class Actinopteri; order Cypriniformes; family Cyprinidae; genus Enteromius; species Enteromius mattozi. The sequence goes on along the minus strand of JAUMHE010000069.1, from coordinate 14,242,934 downwards.
TTTTCAGTGCCCCCGTAATTCAAAAGGCTTAAAAAACATACTAATTGGTGTTTTTTGAAAATCTAAAAATGCACACAGTTTCCTGTAAGGGGTAGGTTTAGGTGTAGGGTCAGTGTAGGGCAATACCACATACAGTTTGTACAGTATAAACAACATTACACCTATGGAGAGTCCCCATAAATCACAAAAACCAACATGTGTGTGTGTGTGGTTTACAGATGTGACGCAGTCTGCTGGGTGCACCAGATGTGCATGGTTAACAACATCTCAGAAACACTTTAATCTGTCTGGATTATCTTTGGAGGATTGAAACTTATAGTGTGATTACAATTTTACTCTGCAGTGATGCAGTGACAACCAGTGTTGGGGGTAACGCATTACAAGTAACGCGAGTTACGTAATAATATTACTTTTTCCAAGTAACTAGTAAAGTGATGCATTTTTTTTTTTCAAAAAAGTAACGGCAGTTACTTTTTCTTATTTATCTCACTCTCAAAAAACAGATTTAGTATTCATCAAAATAAACTCAGAATATGACGAAAACCTGCGACAATTACATTACACATATCTAATCCCATTTTATTAACCAGTGTCTTTGCTGCTGACCTTTGATGATCCAGTTCAACCATACTTACAAGCAAAAATTACTCCAAAAACTAACTGTTGTGCTTCATTGTTTTTTCTTGCTGAAGACAATTGATCTTTCTTCTCCTGTATTCTACTTTACATGTGAATTTATGTGAATTTACTTTTTCTTCAGCCTGACCACCTTTCAGCCTTTATTCCTGACACTTTTTGGTGTGCTTTTACAACTTCTTATATTAAAAACAAACACTCAAGCTCTGCCCACATTTAAAAAGTAATGCAAAAGTAACGTAATGCATTACATCCCATAAAAAGTAACTAAGTAACGTAATTAATTACTTTTTTAGGGAGTAACGCAATATTGTAATGCATTACTTTTAAAAGTAACTTTTCCCAACACTGGTGGCAACTTTAGTACAGAACTGAAAAACACTTCTGAGTAACCAAATAGAAACACATTAAGTCCAGACACAGTGACATATATTCAAAGAATTCATATTCTCAAAATGACATTATAAATCAACCTTGTATATATATATATATATTTTCTTCATTTTTCGTTGTAGGAGATGGCAGTGAATGTACACTCCACATCAGTAACAATTGAGAACCTGAGTCGACATGACATGTTGGCGTGGGTGAACGACTCCCTTCAGCTCACCTACACCAAAATAGAACAATTATGTTCAGGTGGGTCATACTGCCTTATTTCTTAAAGTGTCTCTGTCTTTTATGTCGTGAATGGCACTAGCATACTCTTATTTCTGATTCACTATAGATTATATAGACTATGGTTGATTTCACTATAAAAAGGCTTTTACTTTGCCTTTGATCATATATGCATATAAAGAAGAGTGTATCTCTTCCAGTGTAATCAGTTAAATTAAAGCATTTACTTTGCACTACTGAGGTTAACCAATCCCATGCATGCATGTTGATCAAAGACGTTTTTTCTTTACTGTTCCCCATCATGCAGTGAACGTTCTCTTTTGCTTTTTGTCCTCAGGGGCGGCCTATTGTCAGTTCATGGACATGTTGTTCCCAGGGTGTATTCTTTTAAAGAAAGTGAAATTTCAAGCAAAGCTGGAACATGAGTTTATACACAACTTCAAAGTACTCCAGGCAGCTTTCAAAAGGATGAATGTTGATAAAGTTAGTTGGTACTTTTGCATATTTAAATCTATATTCATCTCACAGTTTTACTTTAATGTTGTTTTTTAAACTTTTATTTATTATTATTAATTATTAATTCTTTTTTACTTGAAATTTTCAGCTTTTACTCTTTACACATTTAGATTAACGGAAGGCATGTTTATTTCATACACAATGGTAATTCAGTATGTTTTACGTAAATATTATTACATAAAAGTAATTATTGCTAATCAAAAAAGTAAAAAAAATAAAAATTAAAAATTAATTAAAAAGTAATTTATTTAAAATGTACTAAAATGAATAGAACAACAACACAGAAATAAAATGACACTGTCACTCAATGGTTGTAGAGACGATGATGATACATTTTTGCTTGTAATTAAAAAAAAAACAACCTTGTTTTGAGCAAACAAAGCAACAAGTAGGTATAAAAGATAATGTACAGTGTGTGATTTTTAATTAGGTTATACCAGTGTTTTTTGAACATTTATCAATTCATTTTTATGAACCATCGACTTACCATGAAGCTAATTAATATGCAATATAACAGAGAGCTCTGATAAAAAATGAGAAGGAACTTTCATCAAACATCAGATCATTAGTTAAGTAGTTATAATTGTGAATTGGTTATCAAAGTTTGGCTTATATGTTGTTGCTGTAGTATACATTATATATCTATATATTTTTGTTTATCAAATGATCAATCACACTGGTTTTTGGTGTTGTTTAAAAGGTTATTAATATTATTATTAATATTACTTGAGACAAGGGAAGGCGTCTAATGCTCTTTGTCAAATGTGACCCTGTAGCACAAAACCAGTCTTAAGTCGCTGGAGTATATTTGTAGCAATAGCCAAAAATTCATTGTATGGGTCAAAATAACCGTTTTTTCTTTTTTACCAAAAATCATTAGGATATTAAGTAAAGATCATGTAAAGAAATGTAAAGATCTCATGGTCCATGAAGCTATTTTGTAATTATATATATATTAATATATTACAATATATTAAAGCTTTATTTTTGATTAGTAATATGCATAGCTAAGAATTTCATTTGGACAAATTTAAAGGTATTTAGATTTTTTTGTAGCCTCAGATTTTGTATTCTGTAACTTTCCTTAGGATTTTAGCATAAAAATGACACCTCTAGATTACAATTTAGTGTTATATTGGTCTAATATTTTGTTTTCTTTTATTATCCAGATAATTCCAGTGGAAAAATTAGTAAAAGGAAAATTCCAGGACAACTTTGAATTCGTCCAGTGGTTTAAAAAATTCTTTGATGCCAATTATGACGGAAAAGAGTATGATCCCGTTCAAACTAGACAGGGCCAAGATGTGGCGCCTCCACCAAATCCAGGTGAACACTTTTCCCACAAACCCAAGAGAACTGGTCCCTCAGGTAACCTCCAGATTTTGCCACCCCTTTGCTGCATTGATTGCTGAGCTTCTTCTGATGGACAGCGTGCTCTGCAAAGCAGCTGGTTGTGTACGGGCCTCAGAATGATTTACTCCATGCCCAAGCTTTCATTAATGAGAAAACATTAAAACAGCTCTGTGTTGCTCTGTTAGTGCAGTACTAACAAACAGTCATCCAAAATCAGTTCTGCAGTGTTCTCTCATGTGCTGTCCTGAAGGGTCATTGCTGTTTGCTTAGCGTCACTTCTATCAGTCCTATTCATCCCTCGGTTCCTCCAAATTCTTTATTGGCCATTTTAAAGTTATTGTCATCTGAAATAAGTTACAAAAACATGCATTTTATTTTAACCCTCTATTGCATGCCTTATAAAAGCAATTTTAAACTTGACTTGGTCAGTTTCAACATTCAGCTTTGCCATAAGAGGAATGATTTACATTTTAAAATATATTAAAATAGAAAAAGAGTTATTTTAAAGCCTTTTGGGAACTTTTAATCAGTAGTGTACAAATTATTTATTAACTCTTTTAAAATGTATTTTATTCACTACTAAAAATCACATTTTTATTAGTTATTACAAGGCAAAGCATAATGTTGAGCACAATTATAGCGTAGTAAATTATTATTTTTTGTTTCAAATTTAAAATCACCCCTTTATTAACAACCCTTTATTGGCATCTTTTGTGCTTAAAAAATGATGGAAAAGTATTACCCTGAGGCAAAATTGCACAATAGAGGGTTAAGAGCCAAGTAATGGAAACAGAGAGTCCCCAGAGAAGTACAAAAGTGGTGTCCTAATTTGCTGATGATTGACTGCATGTGATCGTTGGGGTGGATTGGGAATGTGACCTCCATTTAGTTTGTAGTCACATCTCGTCACACTTCCCTAACTTTGGTTAAACCTGCCAGATATAAAGTGGATAACAGGCTTTTGGAACAGTTAATGTTTGATCACACACAGGCTTAACCAAAGTAATGGGGTAACAAGCAGCCCATGCAGGAGCTTGTTAAAGGCTGATCTTACTGAACCTCTTCTGAAGCTCATTTTAAAAAATCATTAGCTCTGTTCAAAAACCTAGTGAGCTGCCACCTTAGACTGCATTTACAGGAATAGTTCACCCAAACATGAAAGTTGCTGAAAATGTGCTTGTCCTCGGGCCATTTAAGATGTAGATGGGTTTGTTTCTTGAAATTTAGCATTGCATCATTTGCTCACCAGTGGATCCTCTGCAGTGAATGGGTGCTGTCATTTTTGGGTGAACTCTATCTTTAAAGGCATCACCTCACTCTTGAGGATGGTTAAAAGATTGGGCAGCAAAATTATCTTTCGTTATTAGCAATTCTGGCCAAAACTAGGTATTGAGTGTGTATATACTGTATATGTGAAGGCAATTCCAAAATATAATTTAGTAAGCTTCCTAAAAAAAATAATAAGTAAATCACTGTTAGGAGAAAGAATTCAGAATTGACTGTTATTGAGCTCTCATGAAGAATGCTGTTTGTGGGACATTTCAGAACAGTCACTTATGGGGGTTCATTTTGGCTCACTATGGTATGGAACAGAGCTAAATGTGTTTAAAGAAGCTGATAGAAATGAAAAAAATAATAATAATAAAATCGCATGAATTAGTTTATACAGTTAACTGAACGGATCCCATTTATTGTAACTAAATGCAAAACATCTTCAATTTCAGGTCCTCAGAGAACATCGCCAACAGTACCTAAAAACATGCCCACACCACAGAGGGTGACCACCACCATTAGGAAGAACCCCACACATGCCCGAAATGGGGGAAGTGATGCTGAAATCATGGAGCTTAATCAACAGGTAGAGTCCCCGGGAGGGTAAGGAAGACTTACTCTACCTTGGAATACTTTCAATTGGAGATTGTAGAATTGAGTATAAAGAAAGTGTTTATAGATTTTGCATTTGTCATTTTTATCTTTCTTTTCTCCCATTTTCCTCAGATCATTCCTTATCTTCTATCCCACCTATTCAGATAATTGCATTTTATTTTATAATCTTCTGAGTCTGGATATAGATTGTCTTTATCATAATAAGCATATTGGCTTTTTCCCATTAAGGAAAGGTCATGCTCTGATGAATAGTATCTTACATTTTGTTCTTTGTCATTTGCTTTGTTTTTGTTTTTTTTGAAGTTGATGGAGCTGAAGTTAACCGTAGATGGCCTGGAGAAAGAGAGAGATTTCTACTTCAGCAAACTCCGAGACATTGAACTGATCTGTCAAGAACATGAGGCTGAAAGCAACACTATCCTCAGTAGGATAATTGACATTCTGTATGCCACAGAGGTACTGCTAATAACTTCTTAGATCGTTTTGATAATTATTTGACTGATACTGTATATTTGTCAGGTTCATAATTGCAATGCCAATTTGTATCCGCTCTTGACTGTGACCATTGTTCTTAGAATTTTTGCAAACAAAATCATACAGATTTTTGGTACGTTAGCCAACAGAAATGTGCTTGATTTAAAAGTGACTTCTGTGTGAGTTGTGCTTCATGTGTTGCAAAACTACTGACAATAGAGAATTGATCTTTTTTTTTGCCTGTAATATTTTCCAAATGTGACCACACCACCAGTCAGAGATGGAAATACCAGAGTTAAAATTTCCCATTTCAGATCTCAAGTATGTCTTATGTGCACATCGAGATGATCCATGATTCAACAAGAGTACATTTTCTAAGAGTTCTAATGCAAGTTATAGTAAAGGCGCTTGGGGGGGGGGGAAATATCTGACAATTACTACATTATAAACTTAATTTTGTATTATGCTTAATAGTCATCGCCATCGTGGATGCCAATTTTTAAGCATCATTCAAATTCTAAGCTATTTAAATTGCAGCAAAATCTACTGATAACTCTATATGAATATATAAAAAATGGCAAGTTGAGGCCTCAGAATCACAATTGAAGTGGATGTGAAATCACTATCACTATCATTACTAATTACAGATTACATTTTTTTTTTATCAAACTTGCCATTAAACATTCCATATTTATATATATATATATATATATATATATAAATATAGTGATAGTAAATAATTTGTGAATATAGTCAAAGCTGAATGGTACATACAGTAGGATCTTTGAAAAATGAAAATTTGAAAGAGGAAAAAAGAATTAAATTATGAATACTTTACTGCTGTTGTGTGAATAATATGTAATCAATAAAATGTACATGTAATCTGATTATGAGCATTTTAAAATGTAATATACTCTAATTACAAGTATTCTGATTTCGTAATCTAGATTACATGCAATCAGTTACTACCCAGAACTGGCTATTGCCCCTATTGATGTTTCAATTAGAAACACTATGAAACTGTGACCTAAAATTAAGAAAACTAGTCTAATGACATGCTCTTTAGAAAACATAATGGACAAATACTAAAATGCATTATCACTGGAATATACAAAATGTAACCTATTTTTATGCAGTGCAATGTTTAAATATCATGAATTTTTTCATACAGGATGGCTTCGCACCACCAGAAGATGATGACATAGATGAGCAGTCCCACTTGGACCAGGACGAATACTGAGCGTACATAGCCGTGACCCTTCACCATTTCCTCTCCCCACCACTTTGAATGACTCCCCTCTATCGCACGCTGTTAATATCCTCTCGGTTTCCTACAAATGTATGGGCTCACCATATATACTCTATCTCTTTGTCCTCCGACGCTGGCTTATGCACTACATAGGTATCAAGAAACACTCACCGTCCTCATCCCCATCCAGACAGTAGCACCAACAACAACACATCCTAGCCGTCACAGCATGTTTTACATAACGACATAGAGAATGAAAAAAAGAAAAGGCATCATAGATTGTGGGTAGCACAAAGGACTTAAAAAAAATGTAAATATTGTGATGGGAAAGACGTTTTTAAAGAAAAAAGAAAATGAAGAAAAATGTTGCTTGGAATGCAGTTATTTGTTGTGAGATTTTCATACACATTTTAATTGAGGTCTGTCTCGGCTCCATTCAGTATGAAATGATCAGTATCACACCATCCATCTGTCTCCAGCTTCAGTCTGCCTCTCTCACTGACTGTACACGTTTAAAGGGATAGTTCACACAGAAATGACTATTCTATTAGTAATTTTTTACCCTCATGTTGTTCCAAACCTGTATGGCTTTCTTTTGCTCATTTCCATGCTGCAGAAAAAGTCAACTGAAGCTTTCAAGCTTGAAAAAGAACACAATCTAGAAATATCAAGATTTTCAGTGAATAACTTTAATTTTCTGTCTACATCACACAAAGTTATCACACAGCTTCAAAAGCCTTAGATTAGAGCACGCGTGTGCGATTTTTTCATAGCCTTATTGAAGCTAGAAAGCTTTGGCTTCCATTCATCGTACAACCAAAATATCATACATGTTTGGAAAGGCATGCAGGTGAGTAAATAATGGCAGAATTCATTTTAAGAAATCAACTATCCCTTTAAATGACTAAAAACAGCAGACACTATCAGGAAGAACCCCAGTAATATATTATGAATCTTTTATATCTGCAAAGATATTGATGTCAAGTTTGACATGCTGGAAATAAATGCTGAGCTGTAGAGAGGAATTTTATACTTTGAAATATGGATGAGCCGGGGACAGGGTAAATAAAACAAACAAACAACAACAAAAAAAATGACATGAAAATATGTCAGCAAGGCTTTAAATGTGTAAGACAACGGTAACTTATGGCACAGGTTGTTTTGCGTTTACCCAGGGAGCATGTGAATGTTATACATTGACAACTGATGAGTGATTGTTTGAAAATCATATTTTTCTGTAGTGCTTGATTGTGACATTATTCGTACACCTCATAGACCGCTAAATAGAAACTCACCAAATTAATGGAAAGGGGTATTACCGTCGTATTCAAGTGTTCACAACACCATTGAGCATGAGGGACAGTACTCATTGTTACTGTGTACATTTTATTTTAGGGGCAATCAAACGTGATACTACTGATCAGATGATGTCATGTCGAATTGAACTGATGTTTGCTGCTAGTGTTGCTGCATTTATGTGTTTTGTTTTGTATTTATTTCGCTCAGCTATTGAATAGCGTATGGGCTGTGAATCATATGAGATTTGTAAAAGGCCCTGATCAAATTAAACAGAGATGCTGGATGTCATTGGTTTGAATCTACTTCTCTCTGTGTTGAGAACCTGAGTCATCTTGTATTGTCTCAGTATGGCCATAACTGTGTTTGCATAAATTGTTTTGAGTAAATAAACATTCGTGAAAATAGATTTTGTCCATGCATTTCATAAAATTGCATGTTAAAGGGTTAGTAAAACGTCATGGGATACAAAAATATTCAGAATTTCATTGAAATAATGTGTCAATGCAATCAATTCATTTTATGACCTGAGGCCAGTTGTTCAAAAAGTTTAATCTGGATCAGAATGATCTGGATTTGGAAATCCCATGTTTTGCTATTCAGGATTAGGTAAGCCATTTTACTTTTGTGCCAGTTTTTCAAAGCTATATTGGATTGTATCACCCTGATCCACTTTTTCAGATTTCCAAATTTGGATTACTGGTGCCCTACGGAGCCCCTAAAGAGACATGGTGATGGGAAAAAAGAGATAAAAATGCCAATGTTTTGCATTCTAGTTTTGCATTGCACTTAAACAAATAACTATGTCTGACTGGTCCATCTCTGGTCCATGATTGTGCCAATGTAGTTTACAATCAGTGATTAAAATAGTCTGTGAGCTGATGTTAAGATAAAAAGTTGTTCCTGTTCAGTCTTTTAATAAATATCATATTCTTGATATTAAGCGGTTTCCGCTTTATTCTCGTGATTTCGACTTTAATCTTGTAGTTTTAGATTTTTTATTTATTTTTATTTTTTTTTGGTGGCACTAAAACGCCGTCGTAATAACACCATCATAATACGTATATATAGGCTATATATATATATATGAAAAATGTCAAGCTGAGGCCTCAGAATCAGAATCAATTATTTGAAATGGACATGAAATGACTCTAATCCTAATGCTATTGTTAGTGCTGGGTAGATTACTTAAAAATTTGAGTAAGTTATTAATTACAAATTACATGATTAAAAATTATAGTTAGTAATGCAGTCTAGGTTACTTGCATTAGTATGATTTCACAAAGTACAAGATGTTCCTGGATCAACATCCTTGTTGATCCTGGAACAACATTCCAATCAACCAATCAGAATTAAGGAATATTTTTTTCTGGAAATATCAGTTTTAGGCTTGGTTAGGTGCTTCTACACCCTTGATAATCAGCTATCATTTCCCACTGATTTTAGGCATAAATTTTGGGTAGGGGTAGGTTTAAGGTTAGGGATTGGGATAAGTCTGTATTTTTGGACAGTAATGTTGATCCAGGATCATGTTATACTTGGCTAAATCACGGTGACCCATTAGTATTGTATTCTGATTATTTTTTAGATTACTTTTAGATTTTTATTATATGTAATCCATAAAAAATGAACTTTATTCTGATTATGAGCATTTTAAAATGCTATGTACTCTAATTACAAGTATTTAATTTTTTGGACTCTGTAGTCCAACTCTGGAGTGAGCTCTAGAAAGATGTCTCAGCAGATCCACCAAGCTTCTGGACATCTGTTGATGGGAAACGAGAAACTGCTGATAACCAGCAATAATACTGTACTTTGCAAGAGTACAACAGACCACTGCACTTACCACCTGTTGCCTTCCATTATAAAGTCAGCCAACCCTAAAAGCAGATCAGAGGAACCAGGAGCTCACACACATAGCTGTGCAATTCTAGAGACTTCAGAGGTCGCTGACCTCACAGCTGATAAACGCTTACACGATAGAAGATGGTACACACCTGTCTAATGTGAACAAACTTGTATACTTACTTAGTTGAGTACGTGAATCTGGTTTTTGATGTAAAAATGGGCACAGCCATTTGTAAATTCTCGGGTATTCGGGTTTGTTTTCCTGCTTGATATTGAAAATTGGTGTGTCTTAGCATATTATTTTAATGTATTATCTTAACTATGAACACACTGGTTTGTAGTGCAAACAGTTTTACCGTTTACTGCATGTTGTTATTCTCCTCGTTATTTATCCAGTGTTGGGGGTAACGCATTACAAGTAACGCAAGTTACATAATAATATTACTTTTTCCAAGTAACTAGTAAAGTAATGCATTAATTTTTAATTTTAGAATAATATAACTGAGTTACTTTTTTATTTTCTTATTTATTGACTGACAAGTCTCCTGACCTCATGCTGGGAGAAAACAGAAATACAGAGCAATGCGGTGTGTGAATACAGTGTAGTTCTAGAGTAAATGTGAATGTGCATTAATTCACCTCACTCTCAAAAAACAGTTTTAGTATTTATCAAAATGAATTGCAATAAACTCAGAATATAACGCAAACCTGCGATAATTACATTACACAGATGTATCTAATCCCATTTTATTAACCAGTATCTTTGCTGCTGACTTTTAATGATCCAGTTCAACCATACTTACAAGCAAAAATGACTTCAAAAACTAACTATTGTGCTTCATTGTTTTTTCTTGCTGAAGAGTATTGATCTTTCTTCTCCTGTATTCTACTTCACAGATGTGAATTTACTTTTTCTTCAGCCTGACCACCTTTCAGCCTTTATACCTGACACTTTTTGCTGTGCTTTTACATTTGCTATAAATAGAACTTCTTATATTAAAAACAAACACTCAAGCTCTGCCCACATTTAAAAAGTAACGCGAAAGTAATGTAATGCATTTTGAACGAATCTTTAATGTTAGCAAATGATCGTCCACACTGGCTTCACTGAATAGTAGCCAGCCAATGGCATACCATTTTGGGCTAAATTTAGTACAAATGTAAACACTGAGGAAACTGAAGACAGTTTTTTAGCTTCTATAAACAATATTAGTTAAAAAAAAGAAAACGTTGCGAAATGTATTAATTTAATATTTGTAAAAAAAAAAAAGAAGAAAGGTTTTCTTTATTATTTTTCTTATTTCTATCGTCTGATTTTGTTTATTTTCTAAAAAAGTTTGTAGCCGTAAAAAAGCGATAAGAAAAAAAAAGATTCAAAGTGCATCAAGTGAATGATTCAATTAGTCTCTCAAAACCGATTCACTGAATCAAACCTTCCTCTGCTACAAAGCACCTGTCAGCTATCAGAGCGGCTGATGGATACGTTTACGTTACGTAAAGCTTAAGATGTTTTTTTTAATTGTTGGTTAGAAGGCTAACTCTAAAATGGTGAGTGGTAGAAAACTAACTTTACAAAACGTCATTAGTCACTGTTTGCTAGTTGGCGTTGTCTGGCGAATCATTGAAGCTGCAAGGGCCAACAACGAAATGCTACGTTATTTTATAAAACAAATAGCTGCGTATTGACTGTAGCCCTTGTGAATTGTGCCATTTCTGTTTTGGACAAGGTTCGTTCATTCAGCCAAGATCGAAAAAACATTTCGAAACTCAAACCGCTGAAGAGAAACGCCTCCGGACTCCAGCTGCTCGGAGCGAGACCGACACTGACGTGCGTGTTTTCAGAACCAGTTCAAAAACAACAACATTGATTAAACCTAGCAAATTAATTCCACATATGGTTATTTTAGTGACCAAACTGGCTCAGAGGTCAAAGCTGAACCTTACACGCGGTGTTTTCAACAACCTTTCAAACGCTTCTGCCTCCCTCTGAAGTCCACCTGGAGGAGTGACTCAAGGTTTGGCATCACTAAAAATGATCAAGCTAATAAAATGCATTGATTAGCTGATAAAAATGGAGTACTGTAAAGTGACTATTGACTATTTGTCTATGTAGGAGACCTCTTACCAGCAATCCTTCTGTAGGTAAGACGTTTTATGTATTCATTGTCATTGTTAATAATATCCCCCCATTTAGCTGTTTGTTTTGATAATGTGTCACATCTGGTGCAGATGTGTTGTCAAGTAATGAGGAAAAGGAAACCAGAAATGAGCTGGACACCCAATATGAAGATATCTTTTCATTTGCTGATACAGGTAACTTGCACAAAGTTATTTAAAAACACCATCACAGATCAATAAAAAAGATTTGTGTCATAAGTTTAGGTATTTTATACCTTTTTAAGCAGGTAAAAGACCTTTTAGTATAATTACAAATATATCCAATCAGGTTGTACTTTTTTGCCATTTTTTTGCTTCTAAGTAAATGTATGTTTTCCTTCTCGAATGTGAGCTTCATATACCGACTGTATCGTACTATTTTGTATTTACAGTCTCGTTGTCTCTAACAGATCTATTTGTGGGTCAGAAGAAAACCATTTTTAAGACCAATGATGACACATCTCCGAAAAAACAGCTTCTGCGGAAATATCGAATGAGAGATGAGGTAAAAAAACCAAATTCAAGTAAAATATACTCATTATAAAGTTTCATATATTCAGTTTAAAACTGAAGCAGTTTTTTTCCTAATACAGTTTGGTAACATCATGAAAAGTCCAATTGCCAAAAAGACCGCACTGCCAAAAAGCTCAAAGAGACGTGTTGCACAGAGACTAAACAGTCTTACGCTCAATATCAGAAGTTTTAAAATTGGAATGCTGACCAAGAATTTGAGAAGATCTGATGCTCTGACTGCCCAGTGCACCGTAAATATTAATGACAGGTTTACTGAATTCACAATGCGTTATTCAACACCTGATACACTCTGTTTTTCATTTACAGTTTACAACGGATTACATTGAGATTGCAAATAAAGGTAAAGCATGCGCACATTTCCAAACAGCAAACTTTTAGACACTCACAACTGAGTCCTCGAGATTTAAAATTTGGAATATGATTTAAAGAAGTAGTTCTCCCAAAAAATGTTGAAAATCTAATTCACTACAGTATGTGGGTGAGTTTGTTTCTACATCGAAACAGGTTTAGAATTGCTTTCATTGATCAACAGATCCTCTGCATTGAGTAGGTGCCAATAGAATTAGAGATAAAAATCACTTCTGGCCATAATAAAGTTTCCTGCAGTGAAAAGGTCCGTCCCCTGTTGTCTACTTGCATTAAAATTCACCAGCATATTTATTTACAACTATTTAGACAAGAACTGTTTTTGTTTTTTTTAAATTCATTTTATTTTTTAACTGGAAAAAGATTTTATGGATTTGCATTCTAGCCAGAAGCTAGGGTTTAGACTTAAAAACATCTTGATGGGTTTGTTTCTTACAAACACACAGCTTTTCACTTAACATTAATGTACTGGAGACAAATTAACGATTGCTTGTAGATTATTGTGATGTTTTTATCAGCTGTTTAACTCTCGTTTTGACGGCACCCATTCACTGCAGAGTTTCCAGTGGTGAGTCAATTTTTGGCAAATGTTCATTTTTGGGTGAACTATTGCTTTATTTTTTTCAACATATGCTAAAAGTGATAAATAGCCATTTTAGTAACTGCATTCATTCCGAATGCTCGATGAACATATGCTAATGATGTTAAAAATACTACATCTTCTCTTCCTTTTTTCTATCAGAACGAATAGAAGCATCAGATTTGACGGGTTGTGAATGGTGCCAGAAGCTGCCAGCCCTGTTTCTACAGACGACACCGGAGACTCGTCTCCATCTGCAGGTCCAGCTTGACATGTTTGAAGATGATTCCAAAATGTGGTGTGACTGCCAGAGCGGGAGTGAGTCGCAAATACAAACTTGAGCCAGTCGATACGTGATAAAGTGTGACTGATGCTCCTGCTTTGAGAGTTAAATCGTGTAAAACGGTTTCTGTTGTGTCCTTAGATGAAGGCGAGAAATATGTTGTCCTTATCTTTGAGAATGAGCTCACACTCCCAGAGCAAATCATACTTGAGAAAATATTCACAGAGATGGGCAAGCGTAATACTATTAGCTGTTTTCTTGCCAAGCTGTCATTTGAAGAAGCCAATAACAGACTGAAGACACATCAATGTGCCCAAAAACAGGAGGTGGGTCAAGGCATGCGGTTTAAATGTTTGTCACCTTTATGATGTTCCAAACATGTCTTTTTTTTTTGAGGAAAGTATTGTGGTTTTGAGAACGGTTGGTTTATGTTCTTGCATTAGCCAATCGTAGATCTAATGAATGTAAATTACTTTTTATAATGGTGATTTAAATGTGCACTAGCAATTTGATTTCAATTTTCAAGTGCTCCTCAATCATTTTACTTTGTATTTCATTTTTTTAAGGTTATTTCCTGTAATATATACATTTTATTTTGCTGTTTAGTTTACTGTGCTTCAGCTTGAAGATGATGAACTTCCTGTCATGAGTCAGGTTTTTCAAACCTTTGAAACCTTTCCTTCCCTTTCCTTTCATTTTATTGTTGTGTTTATTTTTTCTATTTTATGATTATTTTACTTCCTTTAATGTATAGCACTTTGAATTACCATTCATTATGAAATGTGCTATTAAAAATAAACTTGCCTTGCCTTCTTGCTTCCTTTTTCTTATCCTTTTTCTTCTATTTCTTTTTCTCTTATTGTACCTTTCCTTTTCCTTTCATATTACCACAGAATCAATAAAATCTTTGAGCACCAGTTATGTAATAGAGCAAAATAAATCTGCCTTTAACATGTTTTTCAGTTGTTTAGCTCTTTCTCTCAATGTTTAGCATGGCTTGGTGCCATTTTCGGCCTCTCCTGATCCTCATCGATGGGAAATCGCAGCCCTCAGTGTCTCTGACAGTGATGAGGACGATTTGATAGAGCTCCCTTCATCACCCAAACAGGACATCAAAAAGTCAGTTGGCTGATCTAAAGTGAGCTGACCAGTTCTTGTGATATTTTTATCTAAAAGAGCTCTTCTCTCCATCTCTTTGCAGACTGGTGGTGTACCCACCTCCTCCAGCCAAAGGGGGTATAACCATCACAGAGGATGACCTCAGCTGTCTCGAGGAGGGAGAATTCTTAAACGATGTGATAATAGACTTCTATCTAAGGTTAACTTTTTTTGAGATTGTAGAAGTGGCTATCTCCTTCAGTCCATTGGCACTGTAATGACATACGTTTTGTTTTTTGGCCAGGTATTTGGTCTGTGAGCAGCAGGAAGTAGAGGATGCCTCTAAGTACCATGTTTTTAGCTCTTTCTTCTTCAAGCACCTCACTCAGAGAGATCATAGAAGGCTTTCAGGAACCACAGATGTATCGTATGTATAGAGTATGGTCTTGTAAAAACAAACTACATAAACATAGTGGGTATTAACACTGCACTGAATTGCAGCATTCAAGAGCGCCGACACAGTCGGGTAAAAACGTGGACCAGGGGCATCAACCTTTTTGAGAAGGACTTTATATTTGTCCCAATCAATCAAATGTGAGTCTCTTAACAAAGCTGCATGTCTTGAATCTTTGGTCATTCTCGCAGACTTTCAGGTTGTGTAGGTAGGTAAAAGAAAGAGCATATCTTAATAAGAGCCCCTCCTGTGCAATGTCTCCTCAGGGCTCACTGGTACCTGGCTGTCATCTGTTTTCCTGGCAAGATTTCACAGACCAGTGGTTTGGATCTTCACCTCAATGGGCGAAGGTATTCAGTGGAGTATCTTTGCGATCAATCTCCACCCAATCCCATGTCCCTCTTCTACTCTCCAGAATCCTCAAAGCAGCTCTCCAGATGGAGTCAATCCATAGGTAATTTAGAAAAACAACGTGGTGCCAGTGCAAAATGGGGGTGTAGATAAAGGACCAAATCTGTTAGATTATTTTGCTTCTGTTCTTTTTGAGTGAGAGAATATTGGAGATCCAAACTGATCCATGATCCAGCACTAAAGAGTACAATATTTTGTATTTTTGATCAATTTCGATGCATATTCGGTTCTTTTTGGTCACTGATTTTAGTAATGGCTTACAACACTTTCAATACAAGTTAAGCTATGTGTCGTACTGTTGATTCACCGATTGACCGGTTTCAAACAGGGCTTAGTTTAAGCAAGATATGCCTCAAATTAAGATATTTAAGCAACTTTCACAAAAATGCCTTGTTTGTGAAACCGGGGGGTATGTGTTTTGATAGTACAGCCACGGATACAAGTTAAAGTGTTTTGAGAGCATTTGAGGCATACTTTTTAACACATTTCTACTTGTATATCCAAAATAAAAGCACACGCATACAGCATATATTTTGTAAATATTTACATGTATATATTTATATATAAATATATTTAGTATATAAACATTACACATTAAACATTACACATCAAACATTATTTTTCTTACATATATATATATAATGCATGTGTTTGTATTTATATACAGTATGCATAACAAATATGTATATTAATAAGAGCCCCTCCATATGACTGTTTTCTGTTTGAACATATTAAATATAAAATTGATTTCTGTGATGGAAAAGCTGAACGTTCAGTATGCTGTAGATTTCTTATTATTAGCAATGTTAAAGACAGTTGTGTTGCTTAATATTTTAGTGGGAACCATGATAATTTTTTGAGAATTCTTAAAGTTCTAATTTATTTAAACTTATTTAAAAATCTTTTGTAACATTATCAATCAATTTTAATCAGTTTGATGCAACAGGAAAAAAAAAAACACTTCTGTTTAATTTTAACTGTGAGATGAGTTAAGTGTCTCCGTGATAAGTGTGCCTTGTAATGTATGTTTTTCTCCCGTAGACAAATTAGACCAGGGTTTCTGCTTCCTTTCAGATGACGAGTCTGAAGATGATGATCAGGTAATGTGAGTTAATCGCATTCTAATTCGTTAACATATCGGTAGAGAGTAAGCTAACCTTCCCTATTTCTGAATTACAGACGATCAAGAACAGATCTGTCCTTAACAGTGACATTGATGTCTCCAAACAGTGAGTTTTCCATGTTTTCCTTTTGCCCGTCACTAGATGGCAGTAACAAGTCAATGAAATGCTCCATTGTACCCAGTCATTTGATGGACTGTGTTTGCAGGCCGTGCATTCTCATCATGGACTCCCTCACCTGCAGTGGAAGATCATCAGTGGTGCAGATACTCCAAGAGTAATTATCTGCTTTTGTTTCAAGTGCTTGATTATTTTTGCACCTGTGCTTTAATAGCGAGCACACATTTTCTCCTGTGCTTCTGTATACTGCATTAGGCAGCAAATGTCGCCAATTAACAACTGTTTCCTATGAGACAAAATGCTGTCTTCCTCAAGGGGGAGTTTGGCAGCTCAGAAAGCCGAGTCCTTCACTGGACCACATTCAAATCTCAGTGGAGATGTTTGTATGCTAGAAAGAATCATTTGTATAAATCAATTTCAAGGACTCGTTGCTGACACACAAATGGAAATCTGCTCCCAAACCGAGCAAACCTCATGCATGTTAGCCGGCTAGTTATATTACCTGGGTTGCATATAAAATCAGTGTGATTTAATACTTCACCAAAAAAATAAAATATGATCGATGAACGCAAGACAACATTGCCATTCTAGCCACTTATTTTCAAGGTACTTGCAAGAGGAATGGAAGGTCAAAATGGGCTCTGAACAGAGTTTTGGAAACGGAGTGATGGATGGATGGAGTCCCATTGTTCCAAAACAGGATAACTACACAGACTGTGGCATCTTCCTTCTGCAGTATGTGGAAAGCTTCCTCAAGGTATTTTGATGAGCTTCTGTTTCATTCCAAAATGTACTTTTTTTTCTGTGTTTAAAAATTTTGTTCTTATTTATTTTTTTTAGGACCCACCACAAACTTTCCATCGCAACATGGACCTGAATGGCTGGTTTTCACAGAGGACGGTGAAGAGAAAAAGGAGGCAAATCAAACGGCTCATTCTCAGACTTCACAGACAGCAAAAAGTTTAATATTTTCAGGTCATACGCTTCCTACAGATCATTTGTTACCAAAAAAGCTATTATAATCCTTCCTTCAGGATTTTTTTAATGGAAGGAAATTAAATTAGCAAAAAAGGTTGCTTCTTTAAATTAATAATACTAAAATTAATGTTGTTTTCTTTAGAAATGGATGATTTGTTCTTGAAATTCAATAAAATAATAAAATAGAATCTATGAAAATTAAATGGCCAAATGCTGAATCCAAGTATGAGTGTTTTTTTTTTTATTTTATTTTTTTTATTATTATTTAAAAAAGCATATAATTTCTAAACGGAATTGTAAAAAGAAATGTTTTCCAACAGGTTTCCTCAAACAGTATGTCTTGTCCCAAACCCATAAAGTTGGTGAGCCAATGCTGCTTTACTGCGCTGTTTGAGATGCTCAAGTGAATAGCAATTCTGTGAATTCTTCAAGGAAATTAGTTTATATATGGCTTATATGTAGCTATCTGTGTAGTGTTATGTTTAAAAATGACTGAACGTCACATCTATGCCATAGCAAAGAGACAAACAATCCTCAAACAATCCAAACATTAAGATTTCATTCCTGTGGTTAAAGGCCCAGATTTAAGTACACGTAAAATGAACAAACACATTTCTTCTCCAAGAACATGGCTTATGCATATTCCAAACTCATTTATTCTCCCAGACTTGCTTCTGTCTCTGCTGGAGGGCAGAATTTTTGCCTGTTCATGCAGATGATCAGATTGGCAACCCGCACGATCAAGACAGATGACCGTCTGCTTCCCAATACTCAAATTGAAATGCTTGATGTATTTCTGTTTCATCCTGGGCAAGAATTTTTGGACTGTAATGAACCACCTGATCCCTGTGCACAGTATAATATTCAAGACTGGGGAAATCAAATGCTGAAAATAAGAATCATTTGTTTAAAATGTATCGACTGACCAAACCAAATATTAGTGTTTAATTAAATATACAGTACAGTGGTTGTTTCAGTCACACTGTAGAAAGTATGTGAATTACAAGCGTGCACAACTACACCAATCAAAAGTTTTTGAACAGTAAAATAAAAAAGTCTTCTACTATCCAAGCCTGCATTTATTTGATCCAAATTACAGCAAAAACGGTAAAAGTTTGAAATATTTTAAGGATGACTCTTCTATTTGAACATATTTTAAAATGTAAATTATTTTTGTGATTTCAAAGCTGAATTTTGCAGTCGCATGATCTTTCAGAAATTATTCTAATATTCTGATTTGCTGCTCAAATAACATTTATTATTATTTGAAAACATTCTTTGATTCAGAAGCAATTGTCAGTGCATGTTACAAAAGCTTTTTATTAAAGATAAATGTTGATCTTTTTAATCATCGAAGAATTACTCAACTGTTAAGTATTGATCAAAATAACAATAATGTTTCTTGAACAGCAAAACCCAGCTTATTAGAATAATCTTTGACGTATCATGTGGCACTGAAGACTAAAATGATGCAAAAAATGAATATTTTAAAACGCATTCAAATAGAAAGCAGTAATTTAAAATAGTAAAAATATTTCACAATATTACTGCTTTTGCTGTATTTTGTATCAAATAAATGCAGGCTTGGAGAGCAGAAGAGACTTCTTTAATCTTACTGTTTAGAAACTTTTAGCTATAGATTAGTAAGACCGGAAAGTTTATTAAATTCTTAGTTCAAAAGAAATGTCTCATAGCTTGTATCACTTGATCAGCTTTGAAACCTTGAAAACGACCACCTGTGATGGCCTCACCTCCTTCCCCTCTCTCGAGATTGCATCCCTGCTGTGTTCTCCACATGAGAAACTTCCTTTATCTCTTTTAATTCTGAAGTGTTAAAGCTAATGAGACTCTTTGAGTGGATCATGCACTCAATGCTCAGTTATTACTTCAGTCCTTTGTGGAAATACCCATCTGCCAGCAGGCCAGCAGCATATGGAATGAGCTGTAATTTAAGCTGAAATGTTTTTGAGGGATTGGTTACCGCTGAGGGTATAATGAGGGCGAACACAAATACTGAATTTCGGTTTATGTGACTGATATGCGTGTGTATAATTTTATCAATTTATTCTCAAACAATATAAGCCATTTTAAACAGACTTCTGTTTAATTAGTCGGCTTTTTTGTGCATGTTTACCATGTAATTTCACAGTAGCACTTCCAGAAATGGGCTGAAATTGTATATTTAGACTCAAGTTATACTTTCATGTTACTGTGGAAAACAACCAGAATATCTCCCAGCTAACAACTCCTCCTCACCTCAGGCTTTTTCATCAGACTCAGTATTTTTACGAATCATTTCAAGGTAACCATATCATTAAGATGAGTCACTGTCTAGAAGTAAAGCTGTTCTTCTGTTATATGTTAGCTTATGTTGTGTAACTGGCATATGTAACACACTGAAAGATTGTTTTTTATCTCTGCAGTGCTCCTGGGAAATGCAAGAGTCAGTGTGGCATTAAATCTAATTAACAGTGATCTCCAGGCTCACCCAATGACATAATTGTAAAAGCCCTGTTTTAACCTGTATGAAACCTAGTTTCTGAAGGAATTGATATTTAATATTAGTATAGTGTGTGATCAAATAAAACATCGTTCTGTAAAATCCAGTCAGATAGGCTTTTACAATGCTTCATGTGAGGCTACAACCTTAACCTCTCTCCGAGCAACATTTCAAAATAGAAAAATATAGTCCAAGTCTAAACTAAGACTAAAAATGAGCTAAAACTAAACTAAAAACGCTGTTTTGCTCAGAAATGTGATACAGCGCCACGTAGTGAGATATCATGTGTCCTAATTAGATTTACAAACACACAGTCTGCTTTCAATGGTGTATTACATTTCAACTTAGGAATACTTCTATAAGTTTTGAATTACAAGCCAATAAAATATTAACGAGTCTCCAGTTTGTATCAGTTGCGCGCCTTTTAGTTACCATGGCAACCCAGTAGGCAGCTCTCGACTTTCTCCTCATCCCTCAACTGACGCTTTCCATCTTTAAAACAACTTTATCAACAATAAAGAGGGATTTCTTCTTAGAATATAATGTAAACGTTTAGCTAAGGCTTGGTTCGTATTTGTAAGCTATATTCCACTAGGAAAGTGAGTTACTCGTTTTAGTGTGTTTATAAAGACAAAAATGTGCCGTTTGTTCTCAGTCCCACGATGTATAGATTTAAAAATTAATGTATTTTAACGTTACTCGTTAATATTCCACACAGCCATTAAAAAATAGACATAATATTTCACGTATAACACATTACTTTTACAGTAAACAAACTGTTGGGTCTGTGTTAAAAGTCATGTTATTTTAGTCATTAGATGGATGAATGTGGGTGTCTCAAAATCCTAGTAGGCTCCCTACCTAGGCAGCATTTGCAACGTCTTGTAAAACGTAAAGTTGCCTCTGCGCGAGCCTATGAGGTGCAAAATTGTTGCGCGTTCCTGTAACGGCCAAGAGGCTGCACGCGCCTACCGTATGACGTCCACAAAAGCTGTATAGATAGTCAGCGCTCTGTGTTTTGAGACACGGCCTGCATCTGTCACAGCTACCGTTTCACCACTGAGGTCGCTGTTATTCCTGTGGACTTCAGTCTGAGGCCGGACACACTTAGAGGAAGGACAGCGGCTTTGTAAAAGGGAATATTTAACATCGAGGGAATCTGTCACCGCTAACCGGGACAGTCCGTCGCTTCTCTGTCCACAAAGACAGCTACTCTCACCGGACGTACAGATAATGTGAGTGACTTAACTTACTTGATTTGCTGCGTGGCTTTTATTTAGAGCAGCTAGAGGTTTGTTTGTTGTTTTTGGTGTTAAGTTATGTTTAATTGGTTTACAGTGGCGAGCTAGCATGCTGCTAATGAATGAGTCTAGAATTAACAGTCGCCAGGTGAATTTCGGATATGGTTGGGTTTAGTAACAATCAAATTTCTATTTAAATACGGGATTTAAAGTGTGACTTTTGTATGATATTTGCAACTTTTGTAACTTCTCGTCTATCAGAGATAACGCTAGTTATATTTACTCATAGTTTTGCATTTGGTTGACCTGAGTTATATTATTTAGTTTTTCAGTGAGACGTTTGTTTTGTTTTGTGATCATTTATGCGCGTGACCAAAGTTTTTCAGAAAATGAGTAATGGCTGTATGTCATGGGAACTCGATTGGTTTTATGTATTAAAGATGTTAACTTTTGTGATCCGAAGGGCCGAGTTGACGTTATTTATTTGTGTTTCATTCATATGAATGATGGATGCTTTGAACACTGTATTAGGTGACTGTAAACTGCAGTGTCTGCGCATGCGCGACTGCTCTGGTTAAACGTCGTAATGGTTCCACCTTTATAATCCCTCCTGGGTCATTCCACGAAAAGTGTGTGAACGCAGACTTCAACAATGAAAAGCTTTTACTGTGTGCTATTATAGTGTTTTTAAACACTAAAACAGAAAATTGTTTTATAGTATACAATTGATTCATTTAATGATAAAGATATTTAGTATATAAATATACAATATGGATTTATTAAAATTGCATTATTTGAGTCATATTGGAACTCGTACTTAAGTTTAAAGATATAGTCAACTCACAGGTAGCTTATTTTATTAATTATATAAAAAAGTAGTATTAGGCGTATTTAGTCAGAGTGCAAGTATTTGCGCCTGTATAATTCTGTATTTTTAGCAGAGTTATTTATTTTTTATTTTGGTGTCACCAATGCCCTGAGCAAGTTTATTTATTTATTTTTTTTGTTAACTGTGTACAATGTAGAAATAATAATTAAATATATACAAAAATAAAACTTTTACCATATTATTTTGGCTTTGTTTAAAGTGCCATATTGTGTTTCAAACACGAATCATGATATGAATGTACTGTTACACCTTTAATGTAAAAACCTTACGCTTTTAGGGTTAACTGACATGTTTCCAGAATTGCTAGATAATATCCTGGCAGAAAATGACCAGTATATATACCAGTGTATATATATATATATATATATATATATATTACATTTTTATATACATTCTAGCAATAAAAACTAGATTTCTTTTTTATGATTTCAGTTATTTTAACATTGTAAAACGAAAAAGGTATCTGTTTCATGGAGTGACCCTGATAGGAAGCAAAACACTCACTTACTCACAGCTGGCCTGTATTTGGGGAAGTGACATCCGTGCCTTTGTACAAAGATGAAATGTGAAATGTCCCCCATCCCTGCTGAGGATGTATTTAACTGATCACCAAAGTAATGGCTTTCATAAATAAAACATTATCTGGATTTTGATTTTAATTACAAACTAGAAACCTGCATACCAACTAGTCACATTTGGCTTGATTAAGTTTTTTTTTTCTTTTTTTCTTTAGTTCTTGCATATTAAAACACTCATTTGAATATTTATAGAACCCAGTAAAAGCGCAGGAAAATGTTGGTTTTGGAAGTCCCATCGACACTGGCCTCTTTGCATCCTGTTGCGTCCTGTTTTCCATATCCTCTGGCTATAAAGAGAGCAGGACCAGAGGAAGAAGGGGGAGGGATACAGTATGTGTGCGACAGGAAACTCAAGCAGCCCTTTGACCCCTAACCATTGCCTATGACAACGTCTGTACTGCTGCCATCAGCATGCAAAAATGTGCAATTATCTCTCTATTCACTGAGAGGTTTGAAAGGAATTGTGTGTTCATTAGTGGATATGTAGCCTTTTTATTATATTTTATTTATAAGTGTATTGCATGCTGCTTGCTTTATTTAATATTTTGCACCAAAATTTACATGTTGCTATGTAACTTGGCTTTAAAGGTCCTAAGTTCATTTTCTCTTTCATCTCCAAATCACTTGTTGCAGTGTCTCTCAGGCATTTTCAACAAAGCCTTCTCCTCTTCTAATGGCCATCTGCACAGAATATAGCCATAAAACATTTTTTATTGTGTGTCTAATGCACTGCCATCATTGTGACATAATTATAAAGCTTTTATCAAAATGAAATGTTGTGTAAGAATATTGTGATTAGTTTATGCTATAACTGATATAAGATAGGATGGAGATTAATCTTGAAAGTACATGTCATCAGTAGAAAGATCTGTAACATTTATAGGATGAGCATGCTTCTAGGTTACCCACAGTTCATCCTGATAAATATTGCACTTTTTTTTTTTTTTAACTTTGCACTTCCTTTTGTGGAACTGGCAGAGCCATTGAGTTTACATCATTATCTGGTAGCTGGAATGATTAACCATGGGAACAATAATACTGTATAACTGCTGGATCTTATTATATATATTATTATTATATATATTTGAAAGGCATTGTGCCATATGAACTTTGGACTCATTTCGTTTTTGAGTACTTTTACAGTTCCCTTTTCCACTGCTGTGGTCACATCTGATAAATAGCATGTTTCTGTGTTAATGTTTGGATGTGTTATTATATCATATATCAGTGAGGAATTATCCTGATCTTTTGTTAACTTTCCAAAAAAAAAAAAACCAATACTATTTATTTACTCAAACATCTCTCAAGTTGGAGTTCACAAATAGTTATGAAAGTTTTTTGTAAAGATTATTTTATATAGGTATGTTTTATCAAATATTATTAATATTTCTGTTTTTAATTATGATTTCTAGACTTGAATATGATCTTTTGATTTCTAGAAACAAACGATCAGCTCACCCCAAAAGTATAATTGGCTTTAAAGCACTCTTTATTTGTCCAGTCTACATAAAAAGTCTTTTTATGCTTATCCATTATTCAAGGAAATCTATTACTCATGGATAATTCAAGGAAATTAATTGGACAAAAGGTTTAATGCTGCTCCACAGTTAAAAATATGTGCACAGAACATTATGTGTACATGTTAAAAAGACATTACAAAGATGAACATAATAGGTAGATCAATATGTTTTAGTGCATCACATCAAGCATCTCATTTTCCCAAGACTGATCCAGCACAAAATCGAGCATTATGTGAGGAGTAACATGCCAGATAGTTTTCTGATGAGCAGTGCTGCAGAACAGAAGCATATACCCATGCCAATCTTTGTTCCTTTCAAAAGACTCATGTGAGACTCGACTGATTGGCACACATACGCTTCTGAGCATATAATGAGGTTAGTTAGCATGCTTGACAATTGATAATTGCGCCGTGGGGAACTCTTGGGACCGGGCCATTGTCAGAGTGCCAGAGAATGGGAAATGTTGCCCCGGACCAAACCTGGAGCGGTTATCACGTCCTACATCACTCGCAAAGCAGACGTCTTTGACATAAATTCAGCGCTGTACTCTTGTCGTCAGGTATAATAACGCCCTTGTGATTAGCCGTTATTGCTTTTGTAGATTTTGACAGCAGTTCAGTTACAGGTCATGCAGTCTGTGGCCCTCAGTGGATATCGTGGATCTTAACGGATGTCTCTTAATAGGGAATTATATTTAACACTGTAAGAAGTCTATGGTTTATTGTAGGATCAGAGTGAGATCAGATAGGGCCACCAACTGTTCTCTCAAGAGGAGAGTCTGTGCAGATGGCTCAGAGAGTGTCAATCTGCTATCACAGGATAAACCCATACCTGAAGGGAATAGCAAGATCATCGAAATAACATGGAGCAACAAGCCAGGAGACTAAAATACCTAAATACAGAACTGTTGTTGAAATGACAAGTTCTTGAACCACAGTCACTGAAACATTTGTCTGGGAATTTGTCCTAATTTTCCAAAACATTAGCTTAGATGGCATAAAAGAACACAATTTTACCTTTTGTAATAATATGAGACCAATCAGACCGTAGTAGTGTGTTTGCTAAGGCAGGCATCACAATAACTAATGTTCATGCTTAGACTAGAGTATGTAATTCAATAGGGATGCTCGATCATGATTTTTCATGACCAATACCGATTTTTTTCTTTTTTACAAGCAATCTGGCTGTTTCCGAGTTTTATTTTTTCTTTAAGCAAGAAATAAAAAAGAATGAAAGTATTTATTGTGATAAATTTGCACTAATAAGGGACAACACAAACTAAGAAAACATATTTTATTACATAAACAGTTTATTCATGGAAAATACTATTTCGATTCATCAAAATGTCCACCATTAGCAGCTATTACAGCTCTTTGTAATCTGGGCATCCCAGCTGTCAGTTTATTCAAACATTGACTTGATCTGTAGAAGCTGATGATCATCCAAAACCAGACTTAGCCAGGGGTGTTTCCAAACTTTTGGAGGGCAGTGTAAATAAAACCCAAATATGCTATAAATAAATTATTCCAAAATGTTAAATCAGATAGTGTTTAGTGCAATGAGTTAAACGCACCTGCTGTAGCATCTTTTTTTTATTTTTTAAATAAATTAAGTTAAGGTAAAATAAAAATCATCCTGTACAGAGCTGACATTTATGTCTGGCTTTTTAAAAGTGCATTCAAGTTCTTCTTGACAAAAATAAGCATTATTTTAATGTTAATCTGTTTCGTTTCTTATCCAACATGTGATGAGGTACGCTAAACAACCTATGCCTGGGCAGGGCGCGGACAGATGCGGCAATACATCAACGGCTGTTCACTTCTTGGTATCTGTTTTTCTGTTTGTTTTGCACAAATGACTTGTTCGCTAATGATTACAATGCAGTGCGCACACAGGCTTTATGGGTTGTTTGAACATAAATGTGTGTTGGAAGTGTGTGTACACGTTCACCTTATAATGATAAAAATCCACCCCTTTCTTAAATCAGGCTGTTCTGATACTCCTGTCAGAATGACATAGATCTGCACAGGCCTCTGAATAAACATACAGTCATCTTTTACTCTTGACATCTGAGCCACTGAAGAGGCAGAGGATTAACCTTATTTTTGTTTTGAAGCATATGCGCCAATGTTTGCATGAATTATTCGTGATCGAGCTTCATCTACAGAAGAAGTGAGTTAAAGGGTTGTCATCAATCTTTGCAAATCACCTTTTCTAATAATGTGCTAGTTAACCAAGTTTCCCACGGAAGAGAGGGGCGGGGTCAGCAGAGCTGATTTTGATTTTTAGCTGAAGTTGGATGCCAGTAACTTACTGTAAATTTATATTTATCAAATTTATTGGCAACAGTTTGTTCAAAGATAAATGAACATTAAATATTAAAAAGTCTTTACAGCATAAAACAATTAAAAACTGCCTCATGCAAAGCATTCTGGGAACCAGAAATCCTCATCAACCTTTTTCAGTTTTTTTCTGATATTGGTTCCTAGAAGTGCTTTGCATTAGGCTGTTATTTTATTTATTTTTTTTCTGTAAAGATAAAGACTTTTTAATGTTTAATATTCATTGATCTTTGAACAAACTGTTGCCCGTAAATAACAGATTAAATACAGCAGTTCACAACAATCAATCTAATCATCTTTCAGACAAAACATTGCTTCAAGAATGAGCCACACTGCTGACGTGATCTAATTGTTAGCACACCCTGAGCACATGTGAGTTAATCTGTTTCTCTTATCGGCAAGACATATCGGAATAATTTTTCACATCGGGTCAATGCTGATATTTACGTTTAAAGCTGTTATCGGTCAATTCCATATCAGTCCGATATTTCAGAGTTTGGAACTAAGACCATATGTGGCCACCTGACAGGATGTGATGTATTCTAATCAAAACCGCATGTGTGAGGTGAGACTTACCATAACTTTTGAACTAAAATATTAATTTTTAAACACTATTTCTGTAAGTAGACTTCCTGTAGCTGCAACAGTAGAGAAGTGCACTAGCAATGTGGTCATAGGTTTGGCTTAAAGTGTTAAATGAAAATTACATTTCTTATTAAAATTACAAAAGTGATCTAGCCAAGAGCAGTGAGAGATTTTCTCTCACTAAAGCCAATAAAGCAACAAAAATATTCACGTTCTCTGAGCAGCAGATTCATGTGCACCTAGTGATGTTGATTGCATTTAAATAGCTTAAAATAACTCATTTTTAAACTGCAATGCTTAAAAATGTGTGCAAACGATACTTTTTTTTGACCACAGTACATTGCAACATGACGTGAGTACATACTGAAACTGTGATAAAGACAATAGTCCAAAATCGACTAATTTTTACTGGTTAATCGTGTCTACAGGTATATCGCCCACCCCTAGCAGAGAGTAACAATTTCTTATGGCATATAGGAAAGTTCTGCATAATCTGCCACTAGGGGTACAATGTGAAAATCGTATACAAATGTCGGAGATAGTGGAAGGATGGAATAACAATGCCACTTCACCCTAGGCCCTTCACTCACAGACTCCCCTCTGTCTCGTTTACTCGGATGTACGTTATTGTCGTAGATCACTGACGAGCTATGCAATATCGTCTTCAGAATCGGAAGCGATTCATTTCTGATTTTGAGCGCAAAATTGCGTAGCTCGTCAGTGATCTACGGCTCTGTGTATCAACAGTAGAGAACCGGCTTTACTGACGAGATGTGCAAGCATTAATCGACGATTAAATCCCCCAGCCCTAGTGCCCACTACTGGCGGAACCCTTGGAATGGGCTGAACTGGAATATACTAAGCCCTTGGATTATTGCTTACATTTTTCTCCTCATGAATATGTTTGGTGCAGCATTTTATATTTTATGGGTCGAAGACAAAAAGGGTTTAACCAAAAAAATAATAAGTGTAATACTTATTCTTTTATATATTTTAATATGTACAAGTCAGAATAAGCATGTTGTTTGAATTTTTACATAAAAATTGTATTACACTGAATGACAGTGTAACACTATTTCAACCAAATTTTGACATTTTATTCTCCAAAAACTTATTTGAAACCTTAAAAGACACTTTACTTGCATTTAAAGTGCTTTCTATGGACATAAAATCACTTTTGTGAAATTCTTTTGGCATGTTTATTATAGAGTTGTTTTGGGTGGGGATAAATTATATGCGATCTGCAGTGACGCCACAATGGTGTTTTACTGTGGTATACTGAGAGGCCTGAAGTGTACATATAGGCTAAAGCAAACTCGTTCCCATGGTCAAAATTGAGGGGTCAAGTGTCTGTCCATATAAACTTCCTTCATCCACTTCACGAAGTGGAACGCACTTCCAAGGGAAGTACGTGAGTACATGTCTAAAAGTGGAGTGGAACACAGCCTATGAATGACCTAGTGTCCATCTCCCAGAACACGCTAGCAATTCTCTAGCAACCACTGCAACAGCCAGATTTGCATGAGAAAGCTCCACTCATATTGTCTTCAGAGATCTAGTTTCAGTGTGCATTTCTATGTTATGCATATTAACACTTTGAAGTGGCTAATGTAACAAGGTGTTTTGTTATTTTCATTACCATCATCTGTACTAGAGATGACCTTGTCAGCCTTCACTTGCAGCGTTCCGAAAGACATTTTGTTTACAGTCACATGGTTTGTGTTAAACAAAACAATTACTTTTCTGTTGGATAAGATTTGCATACTGTCAGCCAAGTCAGTGTTTAAACTTGTGTGTGTGTGTGTGTGTCTTCCAGAGCTGCGGTGTAGTTGCGGGGTGCAATGGAGGATGGGAAGCCTGTTTGGGCGCCCCACCCGACCGACGGGTTCCAGCTGGGCATGATAGTGGACATCGGTACGGATGCGCTCACCATAGAACCTCTCAGTCAGAGAGGAAAGGTAAGATGGCAGCTTTATTGCTCTTGTAAGGTATTCTGTTAGCATTTAACCAGTGACCAGGCAGGTTGCGGCTATTGATTTTATGCCTCATGTGTTCATACGAGGGAAAACTTAGCTTCGTTGCTAAGCACCTTTGATGCCCTATCTATCCACTGAGACCAGAGTACCTCAGGCGATCATGTGATCAGCGTTTCTGCTGACGTGCTGATTTCTTCCCACCACACGCTTGATTAACTTCATGATGTGTATAAAAGGCCTCCAGGTATCTGAGCAATAGGTAAAATGTGAGAACATGTGTATGTGGAATAGTGCTGTGCCATGTAAGGGTGTCACTTGCAGAGGCTTTGAATAAGTAATGAGCTCTACCTGCTGCAGGTGTGCGCGTCACGTTACACTCAGGGTAGGTTCATTAGACAAAAAAAAGCCACCTGTGTCTCGGCTGCTTTCACACTCCCTTAGAGACCGCAGCACTGTATGTGATATTTCTGAAATTGAAAAACCTGACAAAATCATCTTGCGAGGACATTCTCACAGGAACTAAATAATGTAATATCTCTTGTCTAAAAGTGGCGCAAGGTGTATTTTAGGGTTAGAGTTCATGTTTAGGGACTATAATTCATGAAGTGGCATTCATTTTTCATGGATCTATTCATTTATTCTGAAATGTGTTAAAAATGCATTTCATACTGTACATGCAATGACTTAAAGTATGCAAGGGGTTCATGAAATTGAATGAGGTAAAGCAGACACACACCTGTAGAGGTAAAATAGCTCTCAGCTGTTTGCAGTTGTCTCCTCTTCTTATACTACTCTCCATGTCTTATGAAACTATACCTTGAAAAAGGCTACTATCCAAAACGTTGGATAATAAATAGTCTTTGCTCAAGTGAGTGTGCGGTTGTTTCCTCTCCAATAGGGGTTCATGAAATAACATCTTAAAATTAAGCTAATATTAGTTCTGTATATGTTTTCTCATTATTTTATGATAACAACAACAAAACAAAAACAACAACAACAATAATAATAATAATAATGTAGAGAGGGACTTGGTTTTGTCCATGAGGAATCGATTAGATTGTTATCATTTGCTGATTGCTGTGATCTTATGCGAGTGACAGATTGCTGGAGGGAATTGATTTTTGTCCTGTCCCCTCATGCTGCAGCACATGTCATCAGAGAAGAGATGTCAGTGCAAAGGGGACGGGAAGTCATCTTGATTTAAAAGAACACTCCTCTACTTTGAAAATAGGCTAAATTTTCCAGCTCCCCTAGAGTTAAACAGCCAATCTATGTGTCTGGCGATAGCACTTTTAGCACAGCTTAGCATAGATCATTGAATCTGATTATTAACATCACACTCAAAAATGTCCAAAGAGTTTTGATATTTTTCCTATTTAAAACTTGACTCTTTTATAGTTACATTGTGTACTATGACCAACAGAAAAATAAAAGTTGCGATTTTCTAGGCCGATATGGCTAGGAACTATACTTTCATTCTGACACAATAATCAAGGAACTTTGCTGCCGTACAATGAGTGCAGCAGGCACAAATTTTTGCGTAATATCACTGCGCCTGCTGCAGCCATGGTACTGTATGAACAAAAACTGTAAAACTCAACTGTTTAACTCTAGGGGAGTTGAAAAATGAACCTATTTTCAAAGATAGCGGGGTGTTCCTTTAAAGATTAAAAGGGCACATACTCCACCCCAGAATGAAAATTTAACAGCGTACGCCGTTAGCATCCAAAATGGTGCTACGGTGACGCAAAGAGACACAGACGAGATTAATTGTTGAATAAAGTCGTTATATTTCTTTTCTTTTTTCTTTTTTGTATACAAAAAGTAATCTCATGGCTTCATAACATTATGGTTGAATCACTGATGGCAGATGGACTATTCTGATGACTTCTTTCATATTTTCTGGACCTTGACAATGAGACAATCACAAACCTCATGGTTTTCATCCAAAATATCTCAAATTGTGTTCCAAGGACGAAAAAAGCTTTACAGGTTTGGAACGACATGGGTGTAAGTGATTAATAACTACCAACACGAATGAAAAGCATATTTCTAAGCTAGAGAATATATAATATTAAAAGCTATATATTTTATTTTCTATATAATTAAACCTCTTGTTTGTTATTGGCACACTAGCTTTTATTAAACAAAGATAAACAATTTGTGAGATGTTCCCACTTGAACACATCAAGGTTGTTTGTGTTTTTTGGTCAAAGAGGTAGATGATATCCATGACATTGAGGCAGATAATAACTTTCCTAGTGTAAATGGCTTATATAAAAGTGAGGGAGTGGAATAATGTAAAGCAGGAAAGTCAGCAGGGATGAGATGGGCTTTCAGGGAAAGGTCAGCCTGTCTCGTCTCGCTCTGAATAACGCATCGGCGTGATGGGCAGTTTTGGGTGTCTTATAATGTGTCATGTAATGGATTTCGCAGCTGATGTTCTCACCTTTCACATTAACATGACTTTACTGTTTCTTCTCCGCATTTTGGCCGCCATTAGACACAATCAATCATGGCTGACCTAGCGCCGCTCTTCTGTGTCATTTGCACAGTCGTAATGTATGAAGACCTTGAGTGTTTATTGCTTTACACCTCGCTGAAAGTAACCAGACAGAGTCGGAAATGAGAGAACAAGCGGCTACCATCATTTACTTGTTTTTTTCCCCATTAATCTTCTGTGTGGTCATAAACGCTGTGCGCTTTTAATAATATGGATAAATAGTGAAATAGGTCAATGCAGGCAGTAGTTGTTAGGCCAGGGTTTTTATTTGGCCAGAGGTCACAAAGTTGACAATGCTCGTTCTGACTTTGCAGACGTTCCTGGCTCCTATAAGTCAAGTCTTTCCTGCTGAGGACGATGTGAACAAACATGTTGAAGACAATTGTAAGTATATTACTTATTTGGGGTGCATTAGCATCATGTAAAATAGCTAAGCTCATGATGTTCAGTGATATTCTCAGATTTACATGGAATGTATTTATGTAAGTGTTTGCTTGTTTACTTCCAGGCTCTCTTATGTATTTAAATGAGGCTACTCTTCTAAACAACATCCGTGTCCGTTACAGCAAAGACTTGATCTATGTAAGTTAAATTCCTGTTCTGAATTCTTGTTTTCCCATCATGTCTGTGCCCTTTTACATGGCCAAAACTATGCAAATACCTATCCAATTATAACATAAGCACTGTCCAACTTTAATGACTTAATTTTGGAGCTATTTTGGCAGTAATGAAGCTCAGTACTCAAGGGGGCGATAGAGTTGGCTTGCAGTGTTTGTGTCAGACTGGATGTGTTGTTATTATCGGAGTAAACATTACTTTAAACTTTAAATTAACTTGCTTGACAAAATTAAAAATACAGTGCACGGGCAGAAAAAATGTCATTGATTTTCACCATATGGAAAATGTATTTTTAACTATTATTTATAAACCCTTGAAAACTGACCTCTTGCGAGTTCCAAGTTTGTTAATCAATGCTGTTG
The DNA here is from genome assembly GCA_032359235.1 of Enteromius mattozi. Classification (NCBI taxonomy): domain Eukaryota; kingdom Metazoa; phylum Chordata; class Actinopteri; order Cypriniformes; family Cyprinidae; genus Enteromius; species Enteromius mattozi. Next base: position 14,209,841 of record JAUMHE010000069.1, on the reverse strand, counting down.
TTGAAGCCTTCAGCCTTCCTATTTTTGCAACATAGAGGAAATCATGCCAAAAGATCTTTTCAGTGAATGGAATCTCTCTGCTCTCAAAATCCTTGTACCATAATTGTAAATAATGCATA
>JAUMHE010000069.1:14177306-14195473 GCA_032359235.1 Enteromius mattozi | reverse complement strand
GGGCCCTCATACCACCCTCATGGAGTCTGTTTCTGACCGTTTGAGCAGACACATGCACATTTGTGGCCTGCTGGAGGACATTTTGCAGGGCTCTGGCAGTGCTCCTCCTGTTCCTCCTTGCACAAAGGCGGAGCCAACCCAAAAATTAAAATTCTGTCATTAATTACTCACCCTCATGTTGTTTCAAACCCATAAGATCTTTGTTCATCTTTAGAACACAAATTAAGATATTTTTGTTGATGTAAATAAGGCTGATTACGTCAAATACGTTAAAGCTTGCTTATACACGGTGCTTTAAAATGGCGGAAGATGTAAGTCAGGGGAGAAGAGTAAATTATGTTATTTTTGTTTTATTTGCACAAAAAAGTATTCTCCTAGCATCGCAAAGTGAAGTTGATCCACTGATGTCACATGGACCTTTTTACCTGTGTTTTTGCTACGTTTCTGGACCTGGGATCAATTCAGTTGTATTGCTGTCTATGGAGGAACAGATGGCTCTCTGATATCATATCTTAATTTGTGTTCCTAAGATGAACAGAGGTCTTATGGGTTTGGAACGACATGAAGGTGAATAATTAATGACAAAATTTTTGGGTGAACTAACTCTTTAATATCCTTTTCTGCCATAAAAGAAAAATCGATAATTTTGAGGGTTACATATATTCTCACATAGTTTTAGAAATCTTTGTTTTTAGGGAACTCATGTTGTCATTTAAAAAAAAACAACAACTTGCTTTCAGCAGAAAACTGTCCAAATTTACCTTTGTCTGTATAAATGCAAGCCAAAAAAATGTCTTCACAATTTCACAATACTTAAATTTATGGCTTTAACAGACATAATTATATTTGCTTGTTCTCTGTATAACTGTAGAAACACACTATTGTCAGGTCAAATAAAGTCAGAGGAGATTTTTCAGCAGCCTTGAGCATTTGCAATCATAATGGAATTGAAAGGAAGTAAATTACATTTTGACTCAAAATTATTTCTCGTTGGCGTTCTTTCCAGTAAGTGTTTTTTACACATTTTGCTTAGAGTGGTAAAACAGCAACTATCTTAAGAGTGCAAAGTTGAATGGAGTCAAGCAGAATAGACATGTATTGATGAGGCGGCATTAGCAGAAGCCCTGGCCCAGATTTTGACTCCTCCTGTCCCACTTTGCTCCTCTCTAGGGTACCTCTGAAGGTGGAACAGGCCAACAATGCCCGTGATGCCCTCGCCAAAGCCATTTACAGCCGGCTCTTTGATCATGTGGTCAAACGGGTCAACCAGTGCTTCCCCTTTGATACGTCCTCCAACTTCATCGGCGTGCTGGACATCGCTGGCTTCGGTGAGCCCCAGTGATAGCCACAATACACGGGTCACGTTGGCTTAACCGAGTGTCCTCATTTACCTGTTTTCAGTGGCTCTTAATGTCAACCTGATGCATAGGAGAAATGAGACAACCTAGTCTAATTTTCTAATACACATGTTTTATGACTATCATCAACTTAACAAATTGAGAGATGTTCTGAATTAATATGGATTTTAGAGTAGGTGTCATGCAAAATCTTGAATATTTCATGAATGTTTTAGTGATTTATTAGTTTTAATTACAGATTTTTCTCATATGTGGTCTCAGAGGTTTGGACCCCACTTTTTATGTAACTACAGCTCTTTCTGAGCTATTTTTGAATCATGTGAAGCTCTTAAAGGTATATTCTGGATTACGCTGTAAGTGTATTCTCAATGCAAGTGCATAACTGTAACTCTTTGGGGTCTTGATAAACCAAAATGATTTACCATTGTAATTGACAGCAACACATGTTTTCTGTCGATAGAGGTCAACTTTGAATATTCCTTTAAACTTTAAAATAAGCACAGTGTGGGATATGACTCATTAAATATATAGAAGATGAAATGATTCACTAGCTATTAGCTTGTCTTTCGCAGAACTAAGGTTGAGGATATGCTTAGGATTAACGGTAATTGGCTCTCTGTAATAGTGTACCTATTAAATGCGTTTAGAGATATACCTAGTGCATGAATCATAAAATGCTTTTTTTATATTCCTGTTCAGAGTATTTTGAGCACAACAGCTTCGAGCAGTTCTGCATCAACTATTGTAATGAAAAGCTGCAGCAGTTTTTTAATGAACGCATACTGAAAGAGGTGAGTCATCAGTGTTATTGGGATTTTTAGTATCGATCAGTGACTCATAACCATGCCCTTCTTAAAACTAATGCATAAAGCCATTTCATCTTTCATTGCAAGCACACAACTGTTCCGATTTAATGATTCCAGTTTAACTTCTTTTGAGACGTTCTTGTTCCAGCAGATTAAGTTAAGCATTTTCCCACTTTCAGCAAAAACGATGCTCTTATCTTGTGGTGTTTTTTTTCTTTTCTCCCCAGGAGCAAGAGCTGTATCAGAAAGAAGGCCTGGGAGTGAATGAAGTTCATTATGTTGATAATCAGGACTGCATAGGTCAGTGTCCCTTTGGCTGTGAATAACAATGACCTTCCTCCATTCCATTCATTACAGGATGCACTATGGCCCATAGACGCCAACTTAAATATAATGAAGTTCTCCACACGTGGAAATGCTAAGGTCTCTAAACCCAATGTGCTACAGCGCAAATGTAATTTCTTCTCAAATTATGACCTTCAGAGGTCAAATAACTGTTCCCAGATGACAACATCGTTATTTGTATACATCACCATGTCTGTTACTCTCTGGACAAGACATGCCGAAGATGAATATTCCAGTAGAAATCCATGCTGGGTGCCTGAGATAACACAGAAATGAGTCCTGGGAGGAACCTCTTTCACACTCAAACTCTCTGGAGAGGGTTTAGGAGATAAGATGAAGAGTTCGCACTGTTTTAGTTTTTTGATTCCGGCTTGAGCAGTGCGGTCTGACCCAAATCACCCTGTCAGAACAGAAAGTCAGTTCAATCTCCGGACACATAGTGAAACCTTCACCAGCTTCACTGAATGCAAATACCATCACCAGACCGAACTGTGCTGTCTGGAGGAATCAGAACCAATGCCGTTCATCTTTTTTTTTTTTTTTGTCGGTCTGTGCTTTAACACCTAACGACTTATTGAAGATCTTTCTCGTATGCATTGCAAAAGAAATCGCTGTCAAATCTTAATGGCTTGTGTGAGTTTGTACAGTGTGCAGGTGGCTTAACATAACATCTCGCCTCTGATGCGGCGCAAAAAGTAGGCAGACAACACCTGCATCACAGATGTCACTTCTTTTCCAAAGGGAACGACTCGCTTTCCTTTCGCCAGCTTTGCTTTTCCTAATTCTCTCGACAGTGATGCAACACATGTCCTTGTGACTTCCAAATGGACACGCAGGTCCTTTCCCTGCATGTCTCCTCATCAATCACCTCACATTTATACACGGGTGTCTGCTCATGCAAATACATGACTGCGCTTGCGTCCGCACCTCTCTCACCTGCACACGTCTCAGATGAATTATGCATATGACGGATGCCTTCACGCTGATTATCAAAAAGGTCTGCGTGTGCCTACAGACTTTGCATTCGTCCATTAAACTTGCTGAGTTCTACTTCACTTTGGATAATACCTTCTGCGGGGGGATTGAATATATTATTTTACTATTCAACTCGAATTCATTCGCATGAAAAGTTTCTGTCTTCAGCCCCAAACTTTTCTCTGTGTGACTTTATTGCTTTGTAGATCTGGTCGAGGCAAAGCTGGTGGGTATCTTGGATATTCTGGATGAGGAGAACCGTCTTCCCCAGCCCAGTGATCAGCACTTTGCAGAGGCGGTTCACAGCAAGCACAAAGATCACTTCCGTCTCACTGTAAGATATGGTTTGGTCCTTTCCAGCAGCCACTACAATATAGCAAAGAAAAGCTTGAACTACCAGCCTGCAGGAGTAGTTAATAGTTTATCCTTAGTTCTGGACCACAGACCAGTTTTTTTTTTACTTTCTGCATTGTCATCTGACCTTCAGTGTCATCGTTCTAGATATCTTAAAGGATTGTTAAGCAGTAGCCTAATAAAACACTAACCTAATATTTAGAGCAAAATGGAATAAGATTCCCCTCCAACTTTAATTTTCCTTTTGAATTTAGATGTCACTAAATCTAATTTCAGCACATTTGTTAATGCTCTTATTCATCTTAAACATCAATATCTGAAATATGTTGTATCCAATGAATTTTGAGTACAAATGTAATCATTTAGATTTGTTTTGTTATATTTTAATATAGTGTTTTGATTTAAAGTGAAAAGTTAGATCTAGTTAGATTTTGATGTACATCCTCATTATTCATCATGACCTAAAGGCTAATTGAAAATATCGCTTTGTATTCATAAAATTCATATTTCTTTTTGTGTGGGATTCATTTGATTTGTCATCATGTATGAGTTTTGACAATTTATTTGAATATTACATTTACTAATCATTTTTATGATTTCCTGTCAGTACAGTGAATTACTAAATCAAACATTCTATGTATTTAACATATTATACGCAAAAATCGGTTGACAGTTGTGGTAAGTTTACATAAGGGGGTCTTTTTCCTCTAGATAGGGAGTCATCTTACCGCAGTAGTGGGGAAGGATGGCCCCTTTTCATGATTTTTAATTTAGTGTTATAAAAATGAAATTACCAATTAATTCCGTTAACTTCCCTTAATAATATATTTGAAGCATCATTACCCTGTATGCTGATGCATTTGTAAATATGTTACAGTTTAGCATTAAATTCACACTGTTCTTAAGGGAGGCATCTTCCCCCATCTTATATTGCCACATTGATTATTACAACAAACATGTCTTAGTACTGTAACTAAATAATACATTAACTATAAACTATAAATATGCATATACATTTTGGGATTATATTAGACTACTGCAATCTGTGAGGAATTATTGTGCTTATTTTTAATGAAAATGCAATGTTGCAGTGCATAATTTTCTTCATGTTTAATGTTATTTGTTACTTTATTTCTTTTGATTTATCGGGTTAAATATGACCTGGGCATTCCTTGACAGTTTTTTTAATGTGATTTACCCTGACATTCCATCATTGTCAAGACCCATATATGAAGGAAGTCAAAAAAATACAGCTGCAAAGATGGATTTTGCTGAAAGTATAATTCTGTGTGGGCTGTTTTTTCAGGTGCCCAGGAAGTCAAAGCTTACAATCCACCGGAATTTGAGAGATGATGAAGGTTTCATGATAAGACATTTTGCTGGCGCCGTGTGCTATGAGACTGTAAGGTCCCAGTTCACTCAGTTCATTCTGAATCTCTTTTTGTATGGAAACCATTTTATTGTTTTAGTTCTGTAATGTGACAATGTTTAACATAAGTTAATTAATTTCTGCCACACTGTAAAAACAATTGGGGCCTTGGGGGAATCCCTTTGGTAAAGTTGTTGGTTTTTTTGTGAGGTTGACTTTGTGTTTATTTCTATGCCCTGTGGGTTTTTTGTGTGTGTGTGTGTGGTGGATGTGTTTGAGCAGACCCAGTTTGTGGAGAAGAATAATGACGCCCTCCACATGTCTTTGGAGAGCCTGGTGTGCGAGTCGAAGGACAAGTTTGTCCGGGATCTCTTTGAGAACAACTCCAATTCCAAGGACTCAAAGCAGAAGGCTGGCAAACTCAGCTTTATCAGTGTGGGAAATAAATTCAAGGTGAATGTGTCCTTATGCTTTGAACTTCTTATTCTCCTGATAGCCAGGGAACACATTTTATCTTAGGTGTTAACAGGCCTGAAGATATGACAAAAAATTTAAGCTCTCAAGACTGCTGGCTTTCCACAGATTAGGAGTTCCTCAAGGCTTTGTCTTTAGACAGCTGTAGATTTTGTTTGTGGGGCTAGATATTTGTTTTCTTTTTGTTCCTCTTGATAGATGAAGGTTTTAAAAGCTTTTGTGAGAGACATTTTACCTCTTACCTGTTGATCTAATTCCTTTCCTTCTAACTTTTGCCCTTTCTCAATCCTCCTCTTTTAGACCTTCTCCTGTTTCTTCAGCCTTTCCCTGTGAAAAGTTCTGGGGCTGAAATAAATATATAAAGAGAAACAGAAGCTGAAGCTTTTGTAGGGTAAGCCTGGCTGAAATATTCAGTGCCAGCACCACAGGGTAACCTGCAACCTCATAAACAAATGCAGATCTTAGTTTTCTCCCACCCTTCTCCTCCAGCCTCTTTCACCCACTTGGTCGATTGCCATGTCTTTGTGCCATTTTGCTGCCACATTTTTCACATTCTCTGTTGTAGTTGTTTGTCATAAAATCATACACAAGAAATGTATGCTTTAAGAGAACCTTCACTGTACACATCACCATGTCCTTTATGTCACCATTATACAGTATATTGAATTTGTAGAAAAGATCTTCGTAGTTGGACCAATAACTGGCATAATGCATGTCCGTTACTTCCTGTATGTGTCAAATGTTTGATACCATTTGCATGGCAGCACAACTCTACAACTGTGTGTGAAAACTAATATTTTTTATGAAAAGACTCACTCTCACATTTCATTTCTGATCTACTTTTATAGACCCAACTGAACCTTCTACTGGAAAAGCTACGCAGTACTGTGAGTAATGTGTTATTTATTCATTTTAAAAACGTTGGCCACTTGTTTTGGTTATTACTGAGTGTGTCTAATGCATGTCGCAAACCAGGCGGCACAGCAAATGATGCAACGTGACAGTTGCTGATTTATAGCACTGGTAAATGGCACATTAAAATGAACAAAATATGTTTGTTTGCTTTACATGTCAGGAAGATGGTATCTTCTTGTCCAAGTAGGCCATTCTTGCCTAGAATATGCTGTATGGAACCTTTTTGCAAACTGTGATGATACAAAAAAAACCTAAATCTTGCACACTTTTTATATTTTATTATGCAGTTCTACTCGATAAAATTGCAGTATCAAAAGAGCCAAAGATGTCAAATTTACAGCCACTTCCTTAGCAGCTATATTTAAAATAAAATGAAGTAAAATTATATAAAATAAAATAACTGAAGCTGCACTGACTAGTAGAATAAATTACATTTTAAAATGTATTAAATTAATCATTTAAAATGTAATATTTACATTTAATATTTATTTTAAATTGTAATTATATTTCACAGTATTACTGTTTTTAAATACATGCAGCACTGGTGAGCATAAGAGACTCATAAACATAAGGAAAAAAACTTATGTTTGTGTGACTGTCTCTAAAAGAAGTTTACACTGCTGTAATTTATTTCTATGTTTTAATTTCACATGTGCAAAAATATTTTTTTTAGTCAAAGGTTTTGCCATGCTGCCTATAAATAATATTGTTTGTTCTCTATTAAACTGTAATAACTTGTTGTGTGTATGTGTTGAAAAGGGCTCTAGTTTTATCCGTTGTGTGAAGCCTAATCTGAAGATGGTGAGCCACCAGTTTGAAGGAGCTCAGATTCTGTCTCAGCTTCAATGCTCGGGTATGTATATGATTATATAGGTGCATTATTATTTTTTTTTAAGTTCGCAATTTATCTCTCAGCACTTGTGGTAATGCTTCAAATATTTCAGTTTAAGAAAACCCATCACAAATACACAGCGCTCATCAGTCGCAAGCTCCCTTTTAAAACAAATCCCGATATTGCCTATGGAGCGGCCATATTAAATGTGAGCTCCACTGATTTTTCATTATCTTTTGGAGGTGCCGTTACCACAAGAGTGTTTTGAAGGTTGGTGTTATTGCATTTTATAGCCTGTTAGCAAAGTTTTAGAAATAAACTTTCAGGCGAGAGATATAAGAAGAGCTATACCCTAGGAGCTTCACTGGTATGTCGATTTGCCTATTAGTTTGATACTTTAGACCTTTTGTTGACTAGTTGCGCATCATATGAGATAAATGTAGACTTATCAAGTACATAGTAAGCTGTACTATAGTAATAAGTGCCCTAGTTTACACTCCTATAAGCTCATTCTGTGAGTTTTGTTGTCAGAGGCAAGTGTTCAAGCACAGGTTGAGTGCACATGTTGAATCTTTCTTTAAACTTGCTTCATGCTTCAGCTCTTTAATGCAGCAAATCCTGTATCTTCACTGGCTTTGTGATCTGTACTTCTCTTCTCCTCTCAGGCATGGTATCAGTGCTGGACCTGATGCAGGGTGGCTTCCCCTCTCGGGCTCCGTTTCACGAGCTTTACAACATGTACAAGCAGTACATGCCCAACAAGCTCACAAGGCTTGATCCTCGACTCTTTTGCAAAGTAAACCTTTATTGTTTATTTTCCTCTTCATCGTTGCATTTACATTTAATAATAGCTCAGTTGATTCTTATTGTTATTCACCTGAAGTTCTTAATTGCATAATGTACATAATTAGGATTAGTATGATAGATGGTGGCTAGGTGGATTATTTTTAGAGAGACATACATGACCTTTCATATCCATGTGCCAAAGCACACACAGAATAATCCCTCATTGATTTCCATGATAAATGATAGTGGTTTATCATTGGTTAGTTACAGATACATTTGAAAGTCAAATTACGCTTTAATCATACACCCATGGTTAAATATAAAGTATTTATTTAATCATAGAGTGTACAATTAGATTCCACACGAATACAGTATTTGATTAGGCTGCAATTTAATGATTGATTGCAATTATTGAAAATGACTTCTTTATTCTGATGATCATGCTCGTAATGTAATATCTAGACTCTAGAGTATAATCAAGGCTTAACAATAAGGACTTTTTTTCCTGCTGTCTCTCGCAGGCCTTGATTTTGGGTTTTTACTAAAGCATATTTTAGTAGCATTTGTTATCTCTGGTCTTTAAATATTGTTTTTCCCAAAAAACTATTTACAGCAATTTATGTTTTTCATTTGCTATAATGGCTGGAATTTTTAACCACTATAATGTTACTTTTTGACAGCTGCAAACTTCACACTTTCTTATTAATAAGCCTAAATGCCTTTTTATGTCAGTTTTAATGAAGATTGTGTAATATTGCCCTTTAAATGCAAAATATAGGTACACTTATATATAAAGTGTACCTAAAGTATACTTGCAGTAGTTCCACTTTAGCATAATCAGATATACTAAATATGCCTTTAATTGGACTTCAGCACTACTTCTGCTCAATTAAAGTGCATTAAGTACAAAATTAGTTTTTCTAATTTAGCGGACTTTAAGTATAGCAGTTTAGTATAGTAAAAGTACAATTGCACGGCATTTTATTAAGTACATAAATATGAAATAAATGTAATTCAAATACATTTAAGTGTATTTATTTTTCACTAGGGTTTTCATTTGCAATACCAGCTGGAAATGTAACCACTATAATGTAACTCTTTGACAGCTACAAAATTCATAAACACTTCAGCTGCAAAGTGACAGAAAAACATACTGACTTGTTTATTGTTTTCAAATCATTATGATTCTAACTCACAATTCACTCTGGCAATAATGTTCAAAACGGCACAGAAAACCAAATGTTTAAGTTTCCAAGGCGTAAAAACATCAAATTGTTTTTAATGGAAGAGCATAAGCACAGGCTCGAGGCCATCGTGCCATTCTTGTTGATATCTGAGACATTTAATAAAGTACACATTGCACTGTCTGATTATATTGTCTCCTTCTGCAGGCTCTGTTTAAAGCACTTGGCCTAAACAAGAACGATTACAAGTTTGGCCTGACCAGGGTTTTCTTCCGACCCGGGAAGGTGATAAATTCTTTGTGATATTTCTCATGAGGGTTGGGATAATACAAGACTGTTAAAACCACTATACTGTTTCATTAAGCTGGCGCACATGGGAACCTCGTAAATGTGGCTATATAAATCATAACGCGTGTCTGTGTTTGCTTCAGTTTGCAGAGTTTGACCAGATCATGAAGTCTGATCCGGAGCACCTGGCCGAGCTTGTAAAACGGGTCAATAAGTGGCTGGTGTGCAGCCGCTGGAAAAAGGTCCAGTGGTGCACACTATCAGTTATTAAATGTATGTTACCCTTCATAACCTCACCTTTCATAAAAGCAATTAGAAGCATCCCACGCCCTCCCATTCACCTGTGCAGTGTTACAGTTTGATGCTGTTGTTGAGTAAGCATCTTTTTCCTCTTTCTTTTACTTGGCACAGTGAGGAACAAAATGAGCTTCAGGGCCAGTGCCTGCATCAAGATTCAGAAGACTGTTCGCATGTGGCTATGCAAAAGACGACACAAGCCTCGGTATGTACACACACCAGCACGCCTCTATTAGTGACCGTGATTGCTCATGCATTGCAAACTCAGTGTGAGGATCTGTTTTCCAACACTTATGTCAGTGTGGTGTCACTGTGTTGTTTGCATCTGTTTGGTGTTTTTGAAAAGCTGTCAGCGACGGATCTGAATTATGTATTGGATCAATGAAAAATCTCTTAGAAGTCTATTTTAAATTCTTCGAAATGTGTTCTTTTTATGCTTGCTTCATATGTTTTTGAAAAGCTTTTATGCTTTTTTTTTTTTTTTTTGGAAAAAAAGTCTTTTATTACCTTGAAGGCACAGTTTACCTAAAAATGAACATTTGCTGAAGGCCATCCAAGATGTTAACGAGTTTTGTTTCTTGTTGATTTGGAGAAATTTAGCATTACATCACTTTTTCACTAGTGAATCCATTGTAGTGAATGGGTGCCATCAAAATGAGTCCAAACTGTGGATAAAAGCATTACTAAATAGAGTCTATCAGTTAATGGCTGTGTCTAAAAGCTCTAAAACACTGCCTTCGGAGGCAGCATTCCAAGGCAGGAAGACATCAAGGCATGTCCAAATTCAAATTCTGCTTTACTTCCTGTCTCCAGAGGTACCTTCTCATCGAATTTTTAAGGCCGCATAGATGTATCCATCGCTGCTTTTGATATCCCACAATCCTGTGCATTCCGTGACTGGCCGAGCTTGTAAAACGGGTCAATAAGTGGCTGGTGTGCAGCCGCTGGAAAAAGGTCCAGTGGTGCACACTATCAGTTATTAAATGTACGTTACCCTTCATAACCTCACCTTTCATAAAAGCAATTAGACGGATGAGCTTCTGATGTTATTTTTAGTGAGAATTCAGCATTATAATAATTCAATGTTTGTTTAGTTATCAGCAAACTCGTTCTATTTTGTTGTATGTCATTAAACTGTTATGCTGCCTCAGAAGCCTGTCTGAAATCAGTTTCATAAGGTTTATACTTGAAAAAACACTGCCTTCGTAGTCATTGCCTCATTAGGCAGCAAGTCAGCTACCTAGGCTTTCTGACTCAGCCAATGTCTTGTGAAGTGAAATACACTTATAACGTGTATTTATAAGTTACAAATATACTTCATTAAGATGTTAATGTCTTCAAATTATTGTTATACATAATATTATAGAATCCATAAAACATAATATTGCTTTCTCCAGTTAAAAAATCATCCTGTCTAAATCAGGAGAAAAAATATGCACAGCTTACAAGTGAAAACAGTCCAAAATTATTCTAAACAAACAAGTTGGTGGATTTTGATTTGAGTGGACAGCAGTCAATGGACTTTTTTCACCATAAAATGTGGTGTTATGGATTATGGACTTGCTGTAAAACCTTAATGGTGGATTTGTTTATTGCAAGCATGCAGCTTTACACTTCACAAGATTTATGACCTTACACACTTATGAACTCATAAGTTGATTACTTGTTTATTGTGGTATTTGTATCACCCTTTTGAACTCTCATTTTGACTGCACCCATTCACTGCAGTGGATCCATTGGTCAGCAACTGATATAATGCTAAATTTGGTTTATAAATTATGTATGTAGTTTTAAATTAACTATTAGGCTGGACATAAAAGTGAACACCATTGTGTCCATTTTCTTGTCAGCATTGATGGCTTGGTGAAGGTGAAAAATTTGAGGAAGAGGATGGAGAAATTCAACGAAGCTGTAAATGGACTCAAAGAGGGAAAACAGGAAGTGAGCAAACAAGTCGAAGAACTGGTGTCCTCCACCGACGCCCTCATGGCCAAGATTAAGGTGAGCTTTTCCACTGGAAAACCGCCCAAGGTTGACAAACCCCCTTTCACCTCCTCCAGCTTACAGTGATGTTACGCGGTGTAGCTCTTTTCTTTGTCTGCCGTTGTGTATCGGTTTCCATGCATAATTCAGCAGGTGTGTGTTTTTCCATGTCCTGATGAAGGCGGTCTAAAGCTGTGGCTAGAATTGTCTGCCAGCTTCAAGTGTCTCTCTTTTTAGGGCCCAAAGAAAGAGAGCCGGAGCTTTTCATCTCATTCAGCAGAAAATCTAGCACTCAACAGCAGAGTAAATAAATACAAAGTATGCAAATCGACAGTCGACAATGAGATTTTCGTCTGCAGATCATCATTGACATTCGCACCACACGCTGTCAAGACGATTTTCAAGGCTTTGCCGCATTATGCCATTTCTGGTGTTGATTTCTTGCCTTCCTCCGAACTTTCAGCTGCGGCTGATTGAGTGCAGTATATGCATTGTTGTATTCTCTACGTGGAGCCCAACCTCATCTGTCAGACTAGGAGTGCATTATTGACAGAGGGCTCCAGAGACATTGCGCCCTCTCCCTGATAGATAGCTGGCACCGGAGCTGAAACTTTTCTACCTGAACACTCCGTTCCTCCCTCTAAATAATATGCGCTCTGCACTTCTGCACCCGTGATAGCTTTCTTTGTTATTAGCATAGCGCATTTTGATTAGCATCTGGTTTTTGATTGGCAATTCCTCCTATTACCTTACCATCTGGACTGGAGATTACTGTGGCCTCCCTGGCTAATAACATAGATTGTGTCAATGGCTGTCATTCAACACACTAGTGCTAACTCATCTAGCGTTAGGGGGTGAGACGGACCTTGTCATTGAGTCCCCACCCCTCTGAGGTACAATGATCATTCACAATGCTTGCACCCCTCCACGCACCTCTGGTGCTCTGCCAGATGGCACCAAATCCACATCCAGGTTTAATGAATATCTGCAGGATATTAATACAACTGCGGTGCATGTGGGCCAGCGTCACTGCTGTCTCCGAGCTGACGAGTAACCACTGAGTTGCTGACACTTTTTTGCGAAACCCTGCTCAAATTTGTTTAACGAAGCACAGTAGGAAATCTTTTTAAAGGAGCCGCTGAGTGTGGCCTGCCCTGTCATCATTTGTCATCATTTACTCACTTTTTCTACCTCTTATTGTTATTTTCTTTCTTCCTGGAAAAACCCCCCCTAAATTTAGAAAAATATACAGTATTTAATATCCAAGCTTCTGTGTTCCATACAATGAAAGTGGATATTAATCTATACTGTCAAGCTTTGAAAAAATACTTTAAAGTGTCATAAATATACAAATGACATTATATTCTAAGTCTTCTCATAAAAAATTATTTGAACCAAATGAAATTGAAGTTATTTACTAAAACTCCTACAGTACCCTCAGTGTAAAAATCAAATTTTCAGTCTTGTTACTGTAAATACATAATATCGAAATCAGTGGTGTCTGCCAGTAGTGATGTCAAACCTGCTCTGACATGTACAAAGGCAGTGATTTTTCAGTTGAAAACAAGCTCAAATAACATTTTTGAGAATACTTTTGTCAATAATTGGATACATTTTCGTTTCTTGTACAAAACCATTCTATTGTTAGGGAACACAGTTTTATATAAAGAGACCAATATTTTTCAGTGAAGACCAGGAGTCAAATTGGAAGTTTGATCAGTTGACCAAGAGTTTACTGAAGACTTTCTTGAAACACTTCTAAAGGCTGTAGAAAACTGGTAAGAAGATCCAGCCTTTAGAATACATAAACCAGTACTTAAAGTCATATGGATAAAATAAGAACAAAACATCTAATTCTTAAACTCTTGATTCATTTAATTGCATGATGATCAGATTAGTTAAATACAAAACAAGTGTGCATTTTATTTTCTAGAAGCTGGACTAAATAATAAATACTGCTTTTGCATTTCTGCGATATAAATTTACTTGGTAACACTTTATTTTAAGGTGTTCATAATACAGAGTAATTACCTTGTAAGTGCTTAATATTAGCTGTTATATTTACATAAAACAAAATGTACTTACAATGTAAATAAGTTATGGAACATTTTGTACTTACATTTTGTAATTTCTCCATAATGTAGATGTAATAGGCTGCTACTGTTACACATTTGTTAGTCTGTTACACAGCTACTTATTTAAACAAAAGATTTTCACATATGTGTTTTAGACTTTATATAATGTAATTGTAAATTCAAGTACACAGATATAAGCTACTTGAAAATAAGGTGTATCAAGATGTACTTAAGTGTAAGTAGCTGTGTTACAGACTCGGTCTGTTACAAATGTGTAACAGTAGATGCCTGTTACATCTACAGTACATAATTACTGACTGTAATTACAGGCTCTTCCATAACTTAGTTACATGATAAGTACATTTTGTTTCATGTAAGTACAATGGCTACTACTAAGTACCTAATTAGTTAATTACTCTATATTATCACACCTTAAAATAAAGTGTTACCATTTACTTTTATTGTATTGAAAACAGAAGTTCTCATTTTGTGCTTCACAGAAAAAAAAAGTCACACAGGTTTGTCTTTCTATTGAGTTCAACACACAACACGATCAAGTGTAGTCCAAACAAGTGAGCCTCTTCTTTTTAGTGGGCAGTATTACCTGATTCCTAAAGCAAATGACTCTTATGAACCAGTGCTTTCAATAAATGGCTCAAAAGGACAAGTTTTAATCATTTAATCAGTTTCTTTTAGAAGTAACTAAAGTGGACATTATAATTAAAATATATCTAATCAAATCAAATTTAATTCTTTCTTTTCATCTGAACTGTCAGTCTACAGTGATGAGCCGCAAAGAGATCGAGCAGGAGTATGAGGGCCTGGTGAAACGCTCGGAGCAGCTCCTCTCCTCAATGCAGAAGAAGAAACAGGAGCAGGAGGAGACGGAGAGACTCAAGCGCATCCAGGAGGAGATGGAGAGAGAACGAACGAGACGTGAAGAGGAGGAGCAGTTACGCAAACAGGAGGAAGAAGACCGCCGCATGTGAGTCACGTCGCAAGTTTCGAATAGGATGAACCGTACATTAGGTCAGAGTCCCAGTGCATTTGAAAGAAGAACAGGAGCTGAAAAAAAGGGTGTGGGAGGGGATTGGCAGAGAGATTAATACATCACTGGAGGGTTCGGCTTGACCTGCTCTCTCTTATGCATTCTCCAGAGTCTGCTGTCATGGACAGCATCTGTCATCGTTTCACGAATCAGGCCATGATGATATTTCTATGTTTATAGTCTTGTCAAAGAATATTTACTTCCACACTAGTATACACAACAACACAACAATTTGGTGCAGCCCTTCCATATGGATTACTACATTATCTGGATTTAATTATATATGAATATACACATTTTTTTATAAATATAAAGCTCATCGCACAGCTGTCATTTAAGCAAAATCTCAGATATTTCAAACCTTCTCAGGATGTTTTATGTAACGTAGATGTGATTAGATCGCAGCTTTATAAGCAGTTGCTGCGCCACTTATACAAAAAACACCATGCAAGCTTTTAATTAGAATATTTAATTATAACATTTAACAATAATATTAAATTCTATGATAATTACATGTATAGTATAGTGTTTAATATATAAATAATACATTGTATATACAGTTTAGTATAGAATATTGGTAATACTAATAATAATAAGACCCTTAATTTGGTCATAATGAGATGGAGAAGATCTTTTAGCATGGCCCAGAGATACTGCTTTCACTACTCTTTTATAACTCATAGGTTTATGGACATTTTTCACAAGACTGTGATGACGCGTTTAACGGTCAACAGCATCGTAAATTCTTTAAAGTGTTTCTTATTTGTATTTTTAAAAACAATGTATGCACCTTTATAACAGCATTCTTTGTATTATATTACCTTTGCATCAAACTACAAAAAGATAGTTTACGCTAATGCAAGGGTGTTTCTAATGCAGCGTCTATGAGAGGGACGGTAAATTTCACATCGTTCTCTTTTGACTGCCGTCATCAGTCTCTCTCTATTTTTTTCCCATCCCATTCACTGCTATTCAAGTTTACCCAACTATGATGACTTCCACTGTGGAGAAACCCGGAAACGTGAAAAGGGTCCATTGAGCCAACATTAGCTGGATAATTCCAGTTGACGTAAATGAACAGTACCCTTAAGTTATTTGAACTCTCTGAACTTTTTAAGAATGCTACCTTCCATGCCATTATAAATTTAAACCTTCCCCTATATTATATATATTGTAATGTTCTTTGTTTCCTGGCCCGGTAGCAATACAAGGTCTTAAAATTAAATTTTATACAGCATCACACAAACATACCAGGTACAATTATTTAAGTTTATTTATGCACAATACCAATTATTACATTTTGCAAAATAACATGTTAAAATAGCATGTTCATTCTGTGGATGGCTCTCACTAAATACACTATAAAGGGTTTGATATACAGTTGAGTCTAAAACTTTAAAAATCGGGATTTTTACATGCAATTTAGAGCTGGAAATTTAGGATTGTGATGATCATGTGACACTGAAGACTAGTAATGGCTGCTGGACAGTATAATGCAAATCACACTCCATTGTGAGCAGCAAATATTCTTGAAATTGTATCTTTACTGTACCCCTCCATCATCTTTTTTTCAAGGTCGAAGATTTGGCAAAGATACATATTAATACACAAATCCACGATCAACAAAGTACAAAGAAATATGCAGCAGGTTTAGTTTGCTGTTTGTAGGATGTATATAAATGCACAGGGCTTTTGATATGAAAATGCTAACATTTGGTAACGACGCTCCCCAACAATGCTCACAGCACACTATTCAATTTCAGCTGCTATCGAAGGGGCTCGCTTGCACTAAAAAAGGACTAGATGCAGTCCACGTTTCTCTTTGTGACAGTTGTGAATCCACCTGTGGGTGTTTCCACATCCCTTCCTGTGGGCCATTGATCAGGAGGAATAATTCCCCGCAGGCTGGAGTAACTCATTAACGGTCCTCCCTCGATCTCTCTCCCATCAGGAAAGCCGAGATGGAGCAGAAGAGGAAACAGGAGGAAGAGGAGAGAAAGAAAAGAGAAGAGGAAGAGCGAGTCATGCAGGTGTGTATGTGTATACGTGCTCCCTCTGTGTATTGATTCCTTTCCTCCGCTACTCCTTCGGCAAACCAAATGCCCACTCCGTCTCACGCTGGCATGTTCAGAGCTGGCCGGGACTGGCTGTTCTACAGGCATAATCATGACTGTATTGAGCTGCCACAGTGGCCTGTGGGTTTATTCATCAGCCTCTGCCTACCTCCTGGGGCTGGATTATGCTGCGTCTGTGGAGAGAAAGTCCTATGTCCCCTCTCACCTGATGGTGATGCTGTGTTTGGGGGCTTGGCTGACTTCCCTTGTGCCTGAAAAACTGTTGCATATTCTTCACAGGCTTCTGTGCTCTATTCTGTTGCTGTTTTATTCTATTCTATTCTGTTCTGTTCTGTTCCCATTTTATTCTGAGTCTGTTCTGAGGGTCCTTACAAATTCTATTTTTCTTCTATTAACTCTATTCTATTTTTTAAATACTCTATTATTTCTTAAAACAATGTAGCATATTCTATTGCATAAATGCATCTGGTTCAATCCATTTTGAATCGACTATTTGATTTTAAAACATCCAAGTAAATTCTCTGTTATTCTGATTCTTTTCTGTTCTGAGGGTTCTTACAAAAAAAATTTTTCTTGTGACATTTTCACTTTTATTATTTATTAAAACATTCTAGGGATAAATCCAGCTACCATTTTGAATTGAAATGTTCTGTTGTTTAATTAAAATTCACTAATTTTCCAATTCTATTTTTCTTCTTTGCCAATTCTACTTTTTTCATTGCTCTATTATTTATTAAAGCATTCTATTCTGTTGTAGGAATAAATCTGGTTCAGTCCCTTTTCAAGATACCATTTTATATTTAAACCTTCTGTTTTTATTAAATTTCACTATTTTATTCTGATTCTGTGGTTCTGAGGGTCCTTACCAGTTCTATTTTTCTTCTTTGCTAGTTCTATTTTTTTAACACTCTATTATTTATTAAAGCATTCTATTCTATTCTATTCTATTCTATTCTATTCTATTCTATTCTATTCATTATTTAATTCCTTATGTGCTATTTTG
>JAUMHE010000069.1:14136960-14165999 GCA_032359235.1 Enteromius mattozi | reverse complement strand
GGGGTAGGTTTAGGTGTAGGGTCAGTGTAGGGCAATACCACATACAGTTTGTACAGTATAAAAACCATTCCGCCTGTGGAGAGTCCCCATAAATCACAAAAACCAACATGTTTGTGTGTGTGTGTGTGTGTGTGGAGATAATAGGAAAAAATAAACTATGGCACCGTAGTGGCACAGAATCTTACAGGAGAGGAACTGAAATTTCAAGTAGATCTCTACCTGCTGGTTTTTATGAGTAGGACAAAATGTGAACGTCATGGGTGGGATGAATTACAACATTTTTTTTCCTTGAGTGGGCAGAAAAGAGACATAACTCCATAGAAATCAGTTCCATGCGGAACTCTAGGTGGACCTCCCAGAACAGCCACAAACACTTTAGCAATTCGATTGCAACCCACCCATGGGCCCTAGAGTTATGGCAGCAAGTTTTGATTGGACACCACTATCAGTTTTGTTACTATTGTAATTTTCTCTCATATTTCTTCAGCCCAACAGAACCCCGCTCCACCTGTCCCAGCCCGGCAACAAGAGATCGCAATGAACCGACAGCAACGTTACTTCCGCATTCCCTTCATACGACCCGCAGACCAGTACAAAGACCCCCAGAACAAGAAAAAAGGCTGGTGGTACGCTCACTTTGATGGGCCCTGGATCGCCAGGCAGATGGAGCTTCATCCAGACAAGCAGCCGATCCTCTTGGTAGCAGGTACCAAAAGCCTTCTTCAGCACTACCTAATGTTTCGATAAGATAAAACAGTAATTTTCCCCTACTGTGAACAATGAATTCCTCAGAATAGAAGTAGGATTTGAAAGATAAAGCAGTTGAAACCGTTACTGGAAAACAGTCTTATCTGCGGATGTGAGGTGTGTACTCAGGCATAGCGTGATGTCTTTTATCCTTTGCTGTACCCAGGTAAGGATGACATGGAGATGTGTGAGCTGAGTCTGGAGGAGACCGGGCTCACGCGAAAACGTGGAGCGGAGATCCTCCCACGGCAGTTTGAGGAGATCTGGGAGCGCTGCGGCGGAATCCAGTACCTGAGGAACGCCATCGAAAGCAAGCAGGCCCGACCCACTTACGCGACCGCCATGCTCCAGAACCTTCTCAAGTGAACATCCACCATTTCACAGTTTCCACTCTCGGTTTACATTATCTATGCACGTGTAGATGTAGACGGTAAAGTGGGGTAGCTAAAACAAAGGGCTGCACAACTCTAGTGGAAGCAGTTGCTGTCTAATTTACTTTTTGTTTGTAGTTTGTTCTTCATTTTGCTGTGAACTTAGAAACCAGTCTTCATACAAAATCTCACACTTGCTTGAACCTGTTGCTCAGAGATGCCTTAAGATCTTCAGACCTAATTTATATTTCAAAGGGATTTTATTGAAATATCACACTCATGTAAACCTACTCATGAATCTAAAACCTCTCTAAAAGGACATATTTCAGTGAAACTCTTCAGTCACATTGCTTGTAAAGGTGAGGTGTGTTATTCGTTGGGTGTTAAAACGCGACAGTGTAAGTCATTCTCCTAAAAATGGTGTTTTAAAATTCTCAATGTTCATTTGAGCATCCCGACCAGCCCGAGCAACTTTGGCTTAGCCAATGGCATGGTTTTAGAGGGACAGGACTATTTGACAAAAAATTAGTGCTGTCAAACAATTAATTGCGATTATTAGCATCCAAAATAAAAGTTTTTGTTTACGTAATATTTGTGTATACTGTGTATATTTATTATGTATATATTAGAAAATATTTAATGTATTTACATGTCTATATTTATATAATTTATATTATTAGATAAATACATTTAATTTACAAATATGACATTTTTCTTAAATGTTTACATATACGTGTGTGTTTATATACACATAATAAATATACTCAGTACACACACATCTATTATGTAAACAAAAACAATTATTTGGGATGCAATTAATCACGGTTAATTATTTGACAGCACTACAAAAAAAAAAACCTTTTATCGCAGTTCCGTCAGCTAGTGGTGCAGAAATGACACACTTCAACTTTTAAAATAAAATTATCCTTAGACTTGAATGGTCATTATTGTGGAGAAACATTTAATATTTAAGTACGTTGAATAACTAGTCAAAGTATCCTTAATCTAATCAGATGATGGTGGTAAAGGCTAATGATGATCATGCACTGGAATACATTAGATTGTAATATTTCGTCTCACCTTTGTAAATGTGATAGTAACGGCAGTGTGGTTTCCAAGAAATGCACCATCTGAAATTGCCTTTACATATATTTAATAATGAATTTTATAGATTTAAACGCAGCTTTAGTTTATAAAAAAGGATAGTCACTGCTGTCACGCATGGTTTTGCTCAGCAATTTTGTACTTAAATCATGGGGATATGCTAAAGGGCATATTCATTTCTGTTCAGTGAACTGATAATGGCACCTTTGTTAATGATTTGCTGTGAATTCTGTCGGTGTGTGTGTGTGGTAGATTTCTCATTTTTACATTTATTTATGTACCAAATATTACGTTTAAATGAGCTTGTGCTCTGGAGTGTCTCGTTATGCACTTCTTTGGCCCTCTCTTATCTCATTTGGTTGTAATAACTGCCTGAAGAACAGAAGTAATGGAAACAGCAATGACATTCTTAACATTCCGTAAACTTGGCACAGACCAAATTGCTGCATTTGATCCATTTGCTGTCATTATCCAGACTTTGTTTATTCATATGCTAATGTTTTTCTCCTTTTCTCCATTGAGCCATTTCCAAATGAAATGGTGTCATCTTAAACTACCAGTTTATGCATAGTATAATTTGTTCATTATTTGTTTCTTGTCTGTCAGTTTATCTTTGATGTGTCTGGGTTAAATATACTCCAATTTTCTTATTTTTGAATGGCCACTGTTGCTCTGATCACTTTGCTAGACCAAAATAAACACATTCCATATTAAATCTGGGTTATGTTTAGATTTTTTTGCCTTTGCGGTCATAAAGAGTCTTAGCCTGACTATTATCGTGAACGATTCATCATTGCACATGAAAATTTAAAAAGACATGACCATAATTATTTACTTTATCTGCAGCTGAAAGACACATTAATGTAGAAACAAAGAAACCATGACCACATGTCTGTATTTTTGTCTTTTTTGAGTTACAGAAATACTTTACATTCATTTTCTTTGTTTGGGATACTGAGGATAGACTAGAAGAGATGACTAGAATCTATTTTCTATTTAAGATACAACCCAATGTATCAATTTGTAAATAAATACCTCATTGTGAGGGAGGAAACAAACCTTTAAGAAGGGTTCAAAGCATCCAACATGTTACATGTCTCATATAAAGTTTAAAAAAAAAATTCGCAGGTACAATTAAAAATAAGTTCAGGACGGATCTAAATCATAAGTCCTTGTTCCTGGAGGTGTTCCTTCAGTTGTCCAAGAGTTTGCTGATCCTTGAATATAGAGGTTGTTTTATAGACCATGTGTCTACAAGAAACCAGCAGAGTTGAGTTGCTTGAATAGCACTGAAGAGCTTTGGTGCCACGCTTAGCTTAAAAAAAACTGTCTGGACATCATAAAACAGTAACTTCAAAGCTGTCACTATCAGGACTCCTCAAAAAACAGCAAGAAGACCTGCTGGACCTCTGACATGTCTGTAGAAAAAAAACAAAAATTAAACACAGTCTGCACAAAATCATCTACAGCGGAGTAATGAATAATTACCACAACATATCCTCATGTGACTATCATAACAAAAATAAAAATGAGAATGTTTTGTTTTTTTAAGTCCTCAAGTGACATAGACATTGAATTGCCTTTTTTAAAAACAAGGAAAATTATTTTAGCTAAATTCTTATTTACAGATCTACAAATTAAGCAACTAACCAACATTGCTCATGTGTTCATAATAGCTATTTTTAATAATGTAAACCATTACATTTCACATTTCAGAAAATATAATCCAACTATTTTTGAATACTTTTGACATTGTTAATTGCACTGATTTAAATTGTTAAATCTTGTACCGTGTTGATGTAAAAATACAAAAAGAAAATATATTTCATTCATTGTTATTAACAACACCAAGTGCATTTAACATTACATCAATGTTTCCCAAACTGGGGATTGTAAAAGAACTGCAAGGAGTTTGTGAGGTTAATTAAAAGCTAATAATTAATTAAATCAGAAAAATGTTAATTAAAATAAATGATTTTTAAAAAAAAACATCAATTAGAACACATATCTAATTTGTTTACTTCAATGTCGTATGTAAATTATTTTAGAAAGGAATTCGAGAGAATCAATAAATCGTGAATAGTTTATTGCTCTTATGAATAATATGTAGTCATGTAATAAATAAAAGCCTCGCTATGATAGCATTTGTTTGATTTAATTTACGGTCTGAACTCTGAGGAATGAAAAGGAGTATCAGACTAGGCCTATTCGATCGGGATGCCAAGTGTAGATAAATAAAATCACAAAATAACCACTCGTATTTACGATTTCATATGCAAAACAGTTAAAAACAGATACAAATATTATAATACAAGCTCTAAGACCTAAATAACATTCGTTGCAAATCGGCTATATATCTTTAATAATAGCCTAACGTTACTCGTTTATGTTCCACGAACGTAAAGTACAAAAAAGCTTATTTTGAACTCACTGGGTAGGTTATAATAACTTTGGTAAGTACTAGGCTATGTTGATTCAGTAAACACTCTGACAGATTCAGTTTATTCAGTGGAGGATTCAATTCAAAGTGGAATTTCATTAACCTTTCAAAGAACGTATTATTAGAACAGAACTGTCGTAAATCTAATTACACGCGCTGTGTTTGTTTTTGCGTTCATTCCACGGCGTTCATTCCAAGCCAGCAAGAAGAAGCGTCCTCTTGTCATTATTTTGTGGTACACGTTATAATTTAAAAATGCTCTCTACAGGAAAGCCCCCAGCCAGCGTACAGCATGTGCTCCCATAGTGCATTGCGGGTTCCTTTTCAACAGAAAACAAGCGAGACGCGAGCGTCAAGGATAAGGCCTTTGTCAAATATGAATATTAATATGAATATGGATTTGCTTGGTACAGGTAAATGTCAATATGAAATGCACAATTTAAACACGTATTTGTTACTTTTCTGCCAAATATACTATCGATACTGAGCTCATCATCAAACATACTAATGTCAGAATCCAACGTGAACTTCGTCACTAATGAGTCAGCGCATTGATTTTGAAACACAGCCATTGCCTTCATATTTTAGTTTTCAAACTTAGACCTTGTTTAATATTCTATTGTTTACACATCCTTCATACTTTGCTAATTCACCAATTCCACTGGAGTAACGACATAGAAGAGGATTACTTTCAGGAATAATCAATGTATTATATTAAGTCACACTTCAATAAATAAACATCTCCAGTCAACTCTCATCCTTCCTGCCTATAAACAATGCCAAGTATTTAAGCCTACTAGACCAAATAATGCTGCTTCTGATTTTGCATTACAAGCCAGGATATTTGTGTAATTACTAACTATTTTTAAGTACATAAATATGTATCTGCGTTTTGAGGTTGTGAAAGAAAAGTGTAATTTTCCGATTTTAAGCAGTGCTGGGAAGGATGCAACATTCCCAAAACATGATTTCCTCTTAAATATGATGGTTGACATTTTGATGGGAAAGATTTATCATCTTGACATGATAAATCAGGCTGTCGTGATTATTTACAGTCACTGTTATCATCAAATTGGTTGTTTTTACACCAGCTTACCTCGTTATGTGGTATACACTGATGGAAGTCAACCATTTCTGACATTAACTTTTCTGATCTTCTGGTGTAGAGCTGTCTGGGGATCTGGGAAAGGAATGACACAACACCATCAATCATGAACAGCTTTAAGTGGAGACAAGTTCTTGCCAAGAAAAGAAGCAAGGTAAATTTCTGGCACTCTATGATAATCCAGACTGTCAATATTTTGAAGAGCAAAACATCTGTTGCTGGGAAAAAATGACTGATTATTATTCATAATGCCATTAGATTAGACAACTACAGATGCACTAGTCTAAATGAGATGCAAAACCCATGCATGCTGTCAATTGTTTCTAGTATCCTCTTAGGAAAATCGTTTCTTAATGGTGCATCCTTGAAGGTCTCAGAATAATGTTTGGCTGAATACATCGTGTCTCTAACTTGTTTATAGCTCTTTAACTTTCACCCCTAAAAGGAGCTAATGAAAAAATTATTTAACATAAAATTCTTATTAGTACACATCTAATAAATGGTGTCCAGCACTTTGTTTTTTTGTAAATTTGTGTTTTTATGTAACTCAACCGTACGGTTGAGATGCCAGTCCATGGTAAAACTCAATTTAAATTCAGAGAACTATTTCATTGCAATAATAAACAATCCTTTAACTTTATTAATATCTTGGGTACATTTCTTAACCTTCAGGGTCCACAAAGAATAAAAGTTATATTTAAGCGTCTGTATAATAGTCTTACTATATTTAGCCGCAGATGCTACTCCATGTTTTTTACTGACATATCAACCGTACGCATGATTTTGGATAATGATGGTAAATAAACATTTGTGCATTTCTCATATATTTTGCTATATTGCTGTTCTTTAACCCCTACCCTATTCACAACAACATTATGGTTTCATCTCCACTTCGTGATTGCTTGATTGATCCCGCTATCTGATAAGTGACCGGCGGTGTTATTTCTTCTGTGTGACCAACTGAAGTTTTGTAAACTGCTGCTGTCACATGAAAACTGGAAATACCCAAACACCTCATGGCAACAGCAGACACAGAGATGGGCAAATACAGCAGTGAAAAAATTGCTCCTTTTGATAGATTTATTCTTCATCAAAGTAAGCTCAACCGTAGGGTAGAGATATCAGTTAAAGGGATATAAGAAAATACATTTTTGTTTTGAATCTGTTTTATAATGAATACGTTATATTGTGTTAAAACTAGTGTGTATACTGATGCATGGATTTTGCTGATGTGTATAGTCTTTAGTTTCTTCTAGACAAAGGAACACTCAAGAAACAGCTGATTCACCAAAAGCAACATATTTTTGCTGAAGTTTCTGGCTATACAGTCATGCCCTTTGCATTATTATAGTCTATTGTCAAAGTTAATTTGGAGTGCATTGTTTTCCTATTCCTTAAGGCAATCTAATGCAATGTCTAAAGTATGATTTTGATTTTACTTATTCTTTTTTTTTTTAGATTGCACATAATTTTTCTGCTAATACAAATCCCAGATTAAATATGCTATAAAAGATGTGCATCTACAGTATAATAATCTATATCACTCCACAACCTTTTGCTGCACACTTTGGGTAAATATCCATTTAACTGGTTATTAATGAGATTATTACTGAGCTATTCAGAACAAAATATGTTGCTTTATACATTTTTTAATAAAACTGAATAGAAATACTAATGTTCAAAAGTTTGGGCTCAGAACGATTTTGAAAGAAATGAGTACTTTTTATTCAACAAGGACGTGTTAAATTGATCAAAAGTGACATTTAGCTTGTTAAAAAAATATCTACTGTAGTTCAGGTAAATGCTTTTCTTTTGATGTTAATATTTATAGTAAAAAAAATGTCATTGTTTTGACAAAATAATTTTAGTTTGGACATTGCAGGAATAAATTACAGTTTCACACAGTTCATCACTTTTTTTATTGTATTAATATTTTAATATTTCACAATATTACCCAAACGTTTGAACTTTATTGTATTTGTGATGATGGGGATATTTCAGCTGTTCTCAGGATACTAGACTTTGTTCACACTGCGCACAAATTTTGTTTGGTTTTCAAATATTAAAAAATTAGACCCTCTAGAACCGAGATAGGAAACCAAATGCAAAACAAAAAACCCCCCAGTTTTTCAATCATTTTTGCAGTCTGAACAAAGCTTACTGTAATTGTGACTGTAGTCAATGCAAAGTTACTCATATTAGGAAAAGTTAGTCCATCCTCTCCACAAGATCTCTAACGAAGGACATGTATATGATTTAATGAGAAACGGGTTGATTATGGATGTTAGTAGCGGTTATGACATTGATTTAATTGGATCATGAAGAATACCATCTTGGCAGTACACTTTACCTCAAAACTAAGCTGTAAACTTTCAAGTGATCGAAATGTGCCTTGGCCTGAGTGTTGTGAGGAGGTTGAGTCAGAGCTCATGGGACAGAGCATGCTTGACACATGTGTTAAGACCCCATCGTCATTCTCAAAAACTGGATTTACTCTCATAGTATTACCAAATGGAAATGCAGGTTGTGAACGCCTACAATACAAAGGAGATCAGGTCTTAACACCAGCATGATTAATAAGGGTCACCACTGCTGGTCCGAATCTGTGAAGAGAATTCAAATGTCTAAATGAAGAGAAAAGGGGACAAAGAAAACCCTGCTTACACAAGACTCATGGTCTTTCTGGTCCGTATACATTTCTTGTTAATGAAAATCAAGATGCCTATCACAGCACAAACCACAGAGAGGCTTCCCACCAGGCAGGCTACGAAAAGGAGAGGGTCTACTGGCACAGACACCAATTCATTGCAGCGTTCTCCATGGTAGTGCCAGAATTTACCTACAGGACATCTAAAAGTGGTTGAGAAAAAAAAAACATGTTAGAAAAATAATGTGGAATGATTCCTATCTGTATGAGACTCTTCTCTAGAATTATCAGTGGTCACTTTCTGTTTATTTTCTCATTATATAAAAAGAGGTCAAGGTTTGGCTGCTTAGTATGGTTTGCCCCTCAGGCCAGTGTTTTAACAACCCTTTTCAAAGGTCACGCTTTTGATAACACACACACACATTTGGGTCATTAAAAAAACAAACAAAACAAAATGAAGTTTCTGAGGTTCGTTTACTGATCAGACTAAAATCAGTTGTTAAATCAAGTAATTTTTCATTGATAAAAATTAGGTTTGACATTTGAATTACTTATTTATATTCCAATTTTTAGAAATAAATGGTAACGATGGCACAATTTTTATTTATTTATTGCAATTAATCACATTTAAAGAAGTTTTTGTTTGCATAATATATGTGTATACTATGGAAGCCCATTTCCACCACTGAATAAAAAATAAAAAAAGGTTATTGCGACTTTTTGTTTTCAGAACTATGAGATGTAAACTCGCAATTGTGAGTTATAAAGTCAGAATTTTGAAATATAAAGTCAGAATTCTTAGAACATATTAGTGTTTTTTTTCCCCACTCGAAATTGGACTTTATAATTCGCAATTGCGAGTTTATATCTCGCAATTCTGACTTTTTCTCGCAATTGCAAGTTTAAATCATGCAATTCTGACTTTTTTTTCATAATCATTTGTATCTCACAATTCTGACTTTATATCTTGCAATTCTGACTTCATATCTCCCAATTGCGAGAAAATAATTTAGAATTTGTGAGATAAAAAGTCACAATAACCTTTTTTATTTTGTATTCAGTGGCGAAAACGGGCTTCAATAGTATACTGTGTTATACTAATTATTATGCATATATAAATACAAACACATGCATGTATATATTTTTAAAAAATGTTTATACATTAAATATTTAAATATAATATAAAACATAAGAATGTGAATATATAAATGTATAAACATGTACACAGTACACATAAATATATAAGGTAATCAATATATAATGTATTTTGGATGCGATTAATCGTTTGACAGCACTAATAATTACTCATTTAGTTTAAATTTTTACACACTTGTAGTTAGACCTTGTACTTAGTGTTATATAAACTATACATATATATATATAGGGTTCACAAACAGTCTTGCCTTGTTGTGTTGTTCTTCACCAGGTTCACTATATATATATGTATACACTACATATATATATATATATATATATGTATACTGTATATTATAACACAATATATATAGGGTTATATATACATATAAATGAATGTGAATGTCATAAAAAGGTGACAAGGTATTCCTGGAAATTGATAAATATAAACAATAAAATAATATGCAAATTTCATTACTGAGTCAAACCATATTATACAATTATTTAAACTATTAAAAGTGAGTTTCTTGACTATTAAAACTTTTTAATTGAATTTGAAACATCAAGCCACATGTTAATTATCATATTTTGAGATTTTGCAGGCAATATATACAGTATGTTTGCAAATATGTCATTATATTATATGAAAAACCACTTTCTGTTTTTGTTTTTTACATAACCACTCAGAAAAATCACCAAATATGGTACCTACCACTGTGACGTAACCTTTGTAGTGTACTTCATTTTAGGGGTTAATAAGGTAAAAAATGGTACCTTATATGGGTACTTCCCCAGTAACAAGCTGTTGTACCCCTAAAGCTGCAAGTTTTACAATTTTTTTTTTTTTCCTGACAGTGCAAATGAAGCACTCTTGCTCAGGTGATTTTCAGTTTTCCTTACATCCTTGTAATCTCCATCTAAATGTTTTCACGTTAACATACCTGCAGGCTGCTCCGTGTCCCGGGATGATTTCACACTGTCCTCCATTCAGGCAGTATTCAGGCTGTAGGTCACAGATGCTGGTGCAGGGCTCGCCGTCCTCCGTGCTGTAGCCCGGGTCGCACAGACACTCAGGCTCTGAGGTTAACGTGTTCACCACGCAGCGGGAGAACTCATTACACGCCATAAACTTACATGGATCTGCGTGATCGGCTGGATTGGACAATGAGAACTAATTGGCTTTGAATACTTGTGGCCAGACACACAAAGATGCTTAAAGACTTAATACAGGTGTGGTTATCCCTTTACGGTAATGTGGATGCTTTTGTTTACTGTTCTGCCCCGTTCACATTGACAGCGTTTATAATGCTGGAAGTCACTGACAGGTCTTTCTACTTCTGGATGTTGTTGGTGGACTTTGTAGATTTCAATAACATTTGAAAATCTCGTTACAAATGAGTGTGAGAGTTTAGTTTGACAAGAAGTAAGTGTCGTTGCTAATAATAACCTTGTGGGCAGATGAAATTGCCAGGTTGAATAAATTGAATGACTCCTCATCACAGTCCGTGTGAACAGAACTTTCCCTCATAATGCATTCAGCAATACATAACATTTTATAATACTTGCGTAGTAGTAAGGGAACAAAACTTTAAGTCTTTCTTTATTTAGTTTAGTTTTTTTCAAATTTCTTAATTACCTTTTAAGAGATATAACCATTGTGTTTTGGGGTACTTTTGGGCCCAGGTATGCATGTACTGTAGTATCAATTGGTGTCAAAACTGCTTTTTGTTAAATTATCTATAAAATTATATTGGTGTCGAAAAACTTCTGTTGAGTACATTTCTGTTTTCACATAAGATCTGGGACTGTATTTTGTTGATAAACATGTACAATATTTAGAAGCATTGCAACATGAATAATTGTTCACTTTTTCATCTGAAAGTTAAAGTTTATGCAATGTTTTTTATTATTTTGTTTCTTTTAATATTTATGTTGTTTTGTTAGAAGTAAAAATTTAGGTTTCACACATTTGGACTGTTTAATTAGATGTCTTTGACTGAAGTTTAAGGAATGTAATTAAATTTTATTCATTCTAATGGGGTTAAATACAGATAATTATACATTTTTATAAAATCCATACAATGATATATTCAAATATATAGCATCATAGCTTTTTGGGTGGTTTATGTGCAATTTTAAATATTAAAGAGAGGTCGCTGATCATAAACAACATGGTTTTAGTTGAAAAATAAGTTATATAAAACGCCAATACTTTTTCACAGGAATGTGAAAAAATGTATACAGATTTTGAATGCATTATGAAGGGATACTTCACTCAAATAGGACACCCTCGTGTCTCTCCGAACCTGTATTTTTTTAGTTGTTTTTTAAACATTTGTACCCCATTGACTTCCACTGTATGAATGAGACTTAAATATATTCAAGAAGAAAGTCTCCTTTCGACACGTGCTTACCTGCTTCCACATCCACTGATTGGGAGTCGATTTCCAAGTCCAGTCTCTTAGATGCCGCATTGCAGAAGTCCTCGAGCACACACTGCACCGTCTCCGTAACATTGTATGGAACCGGTTTGTCTAATTTCATCTTGCTGTTTACCACCACACTGCCGTTCTTGAAGTTCAGAATCTCCAGCTCCTTAAATCCAGTCAGGTTAGACTGTAGATACGGCAGGAGCTGTGGGAAAGCAGAGATAAAAGTGAAATGAGAGAGTTGCGACTGCTCTTTCATCATTGCTGACTAGTGCAGACTGGTTAATTGTGCATGAATGTACCGCAGCTCAGATGCGAAACTTTTGGGATTTTCAATTCTGAAGCAATTCTCCTCAATTGCTAGAAACTGAACGATTTTGGCCAGTGTCTGTCTCTCATCCTATTACAATATGCAAAACCTTCTCAGTGCTCATTTCATTCTGCATGAGCAGGGCCAGTTAGAGATAAAGACGGTTGTTCAGGAGAAATAGGGCGTAGCAGCTCAGTCATTCATCTCGGCTCAAGATTTCAAGAGCTTGATTGCACCAGTCACACAAAAGATGGAAGACTTGAGGATATGATATATTCGCATAAGAGTCACAGTGATTATTAGTGTCTCGAAAATCAAATTATATTATATTATATATTATATTATATTAATAAATTCACCATTTTAACCTTAATTGTTTTGTGTAATGTAATAATAATAAATAGATAATCAGGAATTAACATTTGAAATCTGAAAAGTAAAAGAATATATATATTTTAAAAAATGTTTAATTGAAATGAATATGTATTTAAAATACATTTAATATAATATTTTTATTTGTTATATATTTTTTAAAAAAATAAAAAAAACAAATATATATATACACACACACATATTATATATATATAATTTTAAATATTAAACATTTAATAGTGAATGGAGAGTGAACAAAAGGAGTAAAAACCATGTCTGTATAACAGGAGGTAACTAAAAATGTAATTAAATGACTAAAATTAGTGAAGTGAAGTGAAGTGAAGTGAAGTTAGTAAAATTAAATGTTTATTTTAAAATATTAAATATTATTAATCACTTTATAGTGAATGGAGAGTGAACATGGAGTGAGTGACAAGAAGTGAAGACCATGTCTGTATAACAGGAGGAAACTAACAATTTTAAATATTTACAGAAATATGAATTTTTCTGAATATAATTAATATTTTTTTAAAATTTAATGAATGTCTTTAAATATAATGGACAAATATGTTAAACACAGTTCATATTTGAGATATTTTAAATCTTTTTCGACAATTTTTGTTTAATTTAATTAATAATTTATTAAAAATAAAATGTTAATTTTAAAGTATTAAATATATTTAATCATTTAATATTGCATGGAGAGTGAGAAGGAGCACATAAGAAGTAAAGGCCTATATATATGGTATAATAGGAAGTAACTAACAGTTTTAAATACTTCAAAAGTGTATTATTCAAAATATAATTAATATTTAAAATTATTTTAATGAATACTTTTAATAGAATGAATATATATATATATATATATATATATATATATATATAATTAATATTTTAAATGTTAGCATGAATATTTTGACAATATTTTTTCTTTTCAAAAATTAAATATTACTAACCGTTAAATAGGGAGTGCAGAGCGAACATGGAGCATGAGAAGGTGCGCCTGGGATGCTGTTGTATTATCTAAGCAAGCGCACGTCTGTATAACAGGAGGTAATCTGTATTTGGAGGTAGACCTGATCTGCCAGTCACGATCAACCTTTCACCTCTCGGCTAAGTGCCAGGGCAGAGCGGGTGTTATTCTTTCCCACAGGACACGCTATGACTCAGAGCTCAGCCTCAATCAATGTTACTGTCTAGCTCATGCCAGTGTTGTGACCTTTGATTGCCGTCACAGGACAGAAGGAATCATCTAATATATACAGTAGCACTCATTTCCAAATAGGTTAATGAGTGAATTATCACAGACAGTGCCATTGTAGCGTATCCCTATTCTTGAATACTGATTTCCACACTCATTCTAAGCACGGCGCTTACACTTGTATCTACTGGTTCATAGAAAACTCTTTCTGTTCTGTTCTATAATTAATTATATTTTTAAAATATTATCGTATTTTAATGAAAAAAATTAAATACTTTTAGTTCTCCATGTCCAATCGAGATGGTTGCTTCACAAACCAGTAGAGACATGAGTAAATGAGCATACTACAAGCTTGAAAGGCAAAAATCAATGCAAACCTAGTACAGGACTAAAATATTACAGCTGTCTCTACGAAAGCTACAAAAACGTTGAATTATAAATGGGCAAAGTTGATGTGTAGGGTGGAAAAATCAATGTTCCTTTTGCAGAATTCGCCAGAACATAAATATCTCGGGGGTTATCAGATTATCCTTTAAAAGCCCATTTATGAATCAATGAACTAATTTTACCTAGATACTTACCAGAGTAGCTTCTGGGCAGATTTTTAGTAGTTCATGTCATAATCCAAAAGTTCTCATAACACTGGTGTTAGTTGGTGACTACAACACAATAATAGTTTGGGCAACCACTTTATTGGAAATGGAGTTTTTGTGTCTTGGGGTTTATACAAATTTATTACAGAACAGAACATATAATTCTAAATTAGACACAAGAGCCCCCTATACCCATAAAGGACATTAATGTTTAACACACATGAAAACCAGTCTGGACCAGTTTAGTTTGACTTTTTTTATGTATCTTAATAGATTGCATTCACCCTGAATCATTCACAAATAAGCCACAAAATCAGCTACGGTATCTCTTTGAATTGCTTTTATTACAAATAATTAATTGAGCTGTTAATTTTGAAATCAACAAAAGTGCTTTGTCATTGTTGTAACACTCTAATAAACAACATCTGGAGACTGATTACATTCAAGGACATGTGTCTTGCCAAAAAACAATTCAAAATCGTTAGGCTGCCTAACCAACTAAAAGCAGATTTAGAGAAACAAAACTAGACAGCAAGTCCCTAAGGTTTTTTTTTTTGGCATTCTCTGTTTTTGGTTTAGTTCAACAAGATTGTGAAACTGGTTCCTCTGTGTTTTTACACAAACAAGAAAAAAACAAGATTATTTACAGATATACAGTTTCAGCATTTGATATGAGCACATATTCTATACACATATTAATGTTAGTGTGCACTGAGATCCCGAGTAATTGCTCAGAGCAATAAGGCAACATTCAACTATTGAAAAAATATTGCAGATGGAAAGACAGAGTAAGCAATTAGCTTTGGTTAATGCTGTTTAGAGAGCTCATTGATCAACAGTGTTTGATCAGTAAGATCAGAAAATGGAAGTTGTTAGACAAAAGTGCAGAATTTAGTGCCAAAAAGTGCTTTTTGAAGTTTGGATATAGATGTACCGGTATCGAGGCTAATGTCTTCTGTTCTCTCTCAGTCACTTGACTAGAAGCCTCTGGGTTTGGCGAGTCACTTGGTTCAGAGAATTGCCTCTAGTTGGAAAAACATGATATCACAAAATATAATCTGAATAAAAACAACAACACTTAGTTGTGAAACTGTAATTTGATTGGCCAGGATGTGCTCTGAAAGTTTCATGTTTGTAGCACTCTAGTACACGTTATATATGAGCGGTGCCGAGTGGAAGTGGAGTGTTTTTTTGTCGGATGAGTACTGGGTTTTTTTAAAGTTGAAGCATACATGTTTTCTCTTGTATTAGGATTGTTGGGGGCAGGTTTTCTCTCCAGTGAGCGTGGAGTGGCCGGAGAGCAGAAAATGAAAAAAAAAAAAAAAGGAAGTCAAGCTGCAATGGAGTGATTATACATCACTTTGAACAGGGAGGAAAAATTGCTCCACTCATATGCAGTTCGAGTTTATGTTGCATGGTGACATGCAAAGCTTGATGGTTTGGTGGAGCAATTTTTTGCTGGCAGAGACAAACTGGTGAAATTCTGTCTAAAAAAATGAAGGTACTCGGTTTTTACTTGTATATTAAACCTTTTTGATCATGGTTGTGATTATATGTGGCCTTACGTCTATGGCTGAACTATAGCTGAGCCGATATTCAGTACCACACCGCTCTTGCTCGTTTGAGATTGCTTAATTGTTTTGAAATGGCCATACAGGGTTTCATTCAATGTTTTTCTGTCTAAACTGAAATGTAAGGTAAACAAAGTTCAAAGGAAAACATTTGAAGTGACAAAATAAGGATCCTTGTGCAAAAAGTACAGAAATGTAATTCACTTTTCTGTCAGTCACCCAAACCCTTTATACAAAGGCTTTATAGAAAAAACATATATTACATTTTGAACAACACTGTTCTCAGATGCCATCTGTCAAATCCCTGCAGACAAATGACACACTTTATCTATTAAGTTTTCCCAGCATGCACTGCGACACATGAAGAAACAAGTAAGCTAACAACAAATGGAGGATAGAAAGGCATGCAGCAAGATGAAGTCAAAAACAAAAGTGTGTTTACCTACCAGTTCAAGAAATGTGTTCTCCAGTGATTTGTACTCGGGGGAACTCTTGTTGAAAAGATCCTCCGAAAACATCATATTAGTCACACGTAAACTAAAAAACACCACTAGCTCTTTGGCCTGGTTTGAAGCCATCATTGAAGGAGTGGTAACGTAACCTAGCGGACGAGCCGAGGATTGTGGATTCCCCGTGACCTCTGAAGGAAATCCACTCCCAGAGTCCAGAGTATCGTCCTCCTCATCGGCCTGTTCTACATTTCTGTCAATATCTGTACCACCTTCGTGTGGGGGAGGTAACTCTGTCCCGAGAGTCTGTCCCTCTTCATCCAGGAAATTCTCCGGGGTCAGGTGTGAAATGAGGTCTTCTGTGGGCGTTAACTCAGAGGGAATTGGTTTTGGAGTGGTAAGTCCAAGTGGAGGCACCTTTTGATGGAGTGTGTCTATGGTGGCACCAACAGATGGAGACTCTACATGGTCAATAAGGTCAATTGAAGTGGGCGACTCAACTGGACCTTTAGGGTATGAAGGAAGACCTCCGGTAGAGGTCTCTAAAGGTTCAGATGGGCCAATTGTGTCATCTTCATGAAATATATCGTCTTGAGCTCGTTCTGTAGGGGTTAGGGTTGTCAAGATTGACGATGTTGCCTCTGCAGAAGTAGCCTCTGGTGTTACATCAAAATCCAATTCAGGTGGAGTTGAAAAAGAGGCTTTTGCTACTTCAAAAGACTCCAAGTCCAGTGGTGCAGCTGTGTCAGCAATCTCATTTCCCGCATCCTCTTTGACTTTCGACCACTTTGATAGGTAATCCACTGTAGTGGCTCTTGGCAAACCTTGAAAACAAAGAACCGGTTTCAGAGGGTGTCTTTGAAAACGCATCTAATGCAAAATTACAATTAATTCTTTCATTTTTTAGTCTGCCTAACTTAAGTGTCTTCATTTGGAAGCAAGTGCTCTTATACACGACTCACTACAAATATGAAAGATTTACCTTCGGTCGTTGAAGTGACTTCAGTGGTTAGACTTGCCGTCTTTGAACTCTCAAGATGGGAGCTGTTAATTAGCTCAGTGGCTACTGGTTGCATGGGATCTTGGGATGATATTTCAGGAAAATTCTGTATATCACTTCTTTCTGTCCTGTCAGGGCCCAGATCTTCAAAAGAGATGCCCATACTCCCAGAAGGTGCTGTAAGCTCCTCCGAGTTCACTTTTGTGGACTGTGTACTCATTTCCCCAGGTAAAAATCTTGATTCTTTGCTGATTTCAGTACTGGATCTCGTGTTCTCCTGCTTGCCTGCTGCTAAAGAGGGCAAATCAGGTAAGGTTAAATATTTGCAGTCTGTCTAGAGCTCTTATATTGATTGTATTGATTTTGTGTACCTGGTTTGAAAGTAAGGGAAAGCACGTCCACAGGAAGTGATGTGTCCTCACTTAGTGCCTTCACCACCATGCGCTCTAGGACTCCCTCTATGCCATATTCATCCGTGGAGTCTGTGTCACCAATGGCCCGTGTCCCATCAGTCTCAAACACTACAGCATAACTTGCTGCAGCACCTTCAGGGCTGACCAATGTTATGAAGGGAATTGGTTTGCATGACGTTTGCATTGACATGCATCAACGTGATTGTCTGTCTTAGCCCTCACGTTCTCATTGGGGCTGAAGGACCCCAAGGCCATTTTAACAGCTCAAAAATCATACTTCTCTTTGGCCTGTGAGGTTAATACTTAATGACTTTTTCCAAATCTTATGAGAATTGATTGGTTGTAGAGATTCTCTTTTGGCAGCTGTCTAATTGGAAGCTAAATAATAGTTTTTTGTATTTATAAACATTTTCACATGCAAAGGATTTGAATGTAAATCCATTCTTAACAGTAGCCTACATGAGGGTTAAATATTTACATTTTCCCAAAAGCTAATATAACATCTTAAGGTGGTAAGCAAACAAAGCATAATGGTACAGTAATTGAAACACAGTTGTTCTGGACGCAATTTGCCAAGTATTTCTTCAAATACTTACCCCAAGTGGCCCCTGTGAGAGAATTACCCATCCAAAAATACAAATTTCAAGTTCAATGGAATGTAATATTTTGGTGAATCCCACAGTTCCAGCATCAACTTACTGAAATCCCAGCACCCGAATCTCTTTAAACCCTGGAAGTTTGTCCAACACATGCAGCATCTGCAAAAGTATAAATGAGCATATTTTAGGCTTATATGTAATAACTTCATTTTAACAACTACACAATTAAAGCAATTATGCACAGTTGGTTACATAACCTCATATTTTGGATTGTCCAACATGCTGCTAAAATCATGTGCCGCGGCTCTGGTCTTATTTTAACTAATCTTATGCCGGCTTTTGTAATTACCCAATTCTTGTTTGGCTTTCCTGTTTTTTGATCTTTTACTTTAAGCTACTTTTCAAACCTACTGTAGTAATTTGTGTTTTTTCCCCACTTGTTCTCTAGAATGTTCTTAACACAAATGCATTTCATTTCGTTTTATTATAGTTATCACTCAAAAATGTATTTATTTATTTATCAGGTTTCATAACAACATTCCTGCTTATATTGTCAACGTTCCTGCTTCAGTATTGCAGTATAGTTGATTTCACCTAACCTTCTCGTGAAGATTGTGAGTGAAGTCTTCATATTGCTGGCTGCCTGGATCCCTCAGTAGTACGGGGTCTACTATAGTCATACTGAACTCCACAATGTGCTCTACCAGCCTCTGAGGGACAACATCTGGTGCCCCAGTTTCCTATCAGATCAGAGAATAGCCAATTTGTTTGTTTCTAACTTCATCAGTATGTTAAGTGCATATTCCAAAAAGCACGAGTGAGTGGCCGTACGCTGTCAGATTCCATGATGAAAAGCTCCGCAGGACTCTTTGAACCTGAAGCATAAAAAGCCATCAATCAGTCCCGTTTTTATAAGATCAACCAATATTTCTTTCTCATCCGGACGGTGAGAACTTACATTTCTCGCCTGGTCCAGGTGCGAGAGCCCTACAAATAATTGAAAACATGTTGAGAAGGGACGGATCAATCCAAGAATGATAAATGCAATAAAATTCATTGTCCCCGATAAAGGGGTTGACTGCATATAAGCCCGGGTATGTTTGTGTGGCTCTAACACCCAAGCGTAATATGTCTGGGCACAGATCCCTCTTATTAAAGTGGATCAGGTCAGAGAGCAGTGTTTAGCTAGGCCACCAAATATGAACAAACTTTGTTTTTTAAAGGACAGGCTGAGATTTTCTCATCTCCCACTAGTCAGGTGACCTCATTCTAGATATTCTAAAGGGTTCGAGCCCAAAATGAAGGCAAGTAAGTCGCCATACCATGAATACTGAATTACCAAGAAGATCAGTTTTCGGGGTCCTTACCTCTTCTGTTCATCTTGAGCGTTCACTCTCTGTAAATGATATTGAGAATTCACAAAGAAGCCTTTTTCAATTGAATAATATTGGCACATTTAGGCTGTATTGGCAAGAAGAATAGACTGAATTGGCAATGGACACGAGCAGCTACTCACACTGGCTACCATGTCAAGATGCTCCTGTGTGCTACTAAAATTTCGGGCCAGATCCTCCATGCAAAGCGAGTCTCTCTGACAGGCGTACACCCACTGCTGGTACTCCATGGTGTCAGGAACTCTGTCAAGAAAGATCCGGAAGGCCTCCCACACAGATTCTTGACAAACTGTTAAATATCATGGGAATTATTTAGAAAAGGGAATAGAGAATTAAGAATTGAGAGAAGACTAACAGCAAAGACCTGATAAAACACGCCGGGACACTTAAAATTAATTATCTGCACCACTGACAGAGGTGTAACATACTTAATAGTGTTTAGCATGCAGTCATTTGCTGCCTCTATCTCATTTTGCCAACACGGTTATTATGGACATTTAATTAAGAGTATCTCTTAACTGCATCTGAGAGCTAATTGTGCTTCACCTTTAGCTTGTTTGTACCAGTAATTTAATATCATGCTATCTGCTTCAGTGTAAAAATATTTTGTCAGGTGACACCAAAAAAGTGCCTCATGTGGCATTATCTAAATTAATCGGTTTTATTCAAGCCAAAAATAATATTTAATATGACTGAATCAACCTGACAGCATTATTATACACCAGTGAAAGCCATTTTAAGGATCAGATCAGATAGAAATAGGTCTTTTTTTTAAGAGACACTTCATCCCAAAGTCACTATGTTTTTATAATTTACTCTCTAATGGCATTCCAAACCTGATGATGATATTTTTTGTATTTTTTGACTGCATGGCAACAGTAGCCTATTATTTATCATTTCAAATTTTGTGTTCTACAGAAGTCATACAGCAACATGAGGGTTTGTAAATGATGACTGTATTTTTAAGGGTTTTTTTGCACTTTGTTTAGCTGCATTCACAGTCACGTTCAGGTCGTTTTACATTACCATTCAAAAGTTTAGGGTTAATAATAATTGTTATTTTTATTTATTTAATGTGGTTAAACAGTCTCATATATAATGCTTACGCTTATTGCACAAGTCTCTTAGACTCATCTGAGATGCATTTCTTTGTTAACTTTTGGCAACCTTTTATATTTTAAAGCAGCAATTACTTCAGTCTTTACTGTGACATGATCCATCAGAAGTCATTCTGCTTTGGTACTTATTAAGGTCAATGTTGACTAAACAATGTTTAAAATAACTGCATTTAATTGAAATATTTTTTTTTATAACATTACAAATGTCGTTATTGTCACTTTCTTAGATTTAAAAAAAGGAATAATAATATTTTCCTTTTTAATTATACTTTGGTTTTGTTACCACATGTAGAAACTGAAAAATCCAAACTATAAGACTCAAAGATGGTAAAGCTAAAAAAGTATGCTACTTTTATCTACACTTGGCTCAGAGCCACTTCTTTTTTTGGCTTGGCATGATCCTTCATCTCTCAGAAGGCTTCGAATGATTGGGAAGTTAATTATGATTTATGAGGATCTGAGGTGTTGTTGCCAAATTTGGCACTGATGCTCAAGGCTCCGTCCCTTGTGGTGTTTAGGGTAGATGTTGTCCTACCTCTTAGTTTGTAGTAGGCTTTATGGCTGGTGATGACCTCCGCTATGTTCTCCTGAGGACACACTTTCACCCCCGTATTAAACAGCGCTGATCTCTTTGCTCGATGAGCATCAAGAGAAAGTGAATCTCTGCCATTTGTCAACTGTTTCATTGGCTGTGGATTCTCCAGGAAGTGCCTGTACTTCACATTTCTGATCCTGAGAATCAAGTCGTCAGCAGTGGGTTCTGCAAATGTCACAACAACAGCGCGCGTTCATTGTTTCAGAAGAGCAGGATCGACTTTACCTGAGAACAGTAAGCCGATGGATCATATAATTACACTTCATGTAATTACTCTCGCTCAGAGACCATTTGAAACGCTTTAAGTCTATGATTAGTATGCTGAATGAACATTTAATTGGATTAGGCCTGAGTCAAGCGGTTATAACACCATCCCGGCAGATGTTAAGCACATTCACTAGATAAGAGTTAAAAAGACCTACGCTCTCTAGTTGTAGTAATCTTAATTGTGTTTGATTAAAATCGCAGGATTTTTACATAAAGACCAAGCTGAAAGAAAGTTTTCAAGATTATTAAGATGAAAATGTCATGCTTATAAAAGTAGACATTATATCATAGTTTTCCATTTATTCAATGTGTCATTCAATATTTTGAGTTTAACTCGATTTAATGTCACCAGTTAGGATAATGAGGTTATTCCAAAAAATAAAAAGCATTGAGCATTTTCAAAACCCTGGTCCACAGAAGGAAAAAAAACATACATTTTTGGAACAACATTAAGGTCAGTAAATTACCTTTCTTTCTTTTTTTTCTTTTTTTTGTATGAACTAGCCTTTTAAATGATCAATTATAGAAGTTAAATTTTCATCATGTGTCATTAAAAGTTCTTACTTGACCCTAAAACTAACCCATTCTGACATCTAAGACTATTTATACTCAAGGTGACCCACCTTCTGACCTGTTACCTAATCGTTTGTGGCCAGAGATAGCTGTTAGAGTTAACCAGCACCTGGGGTCATTGGCGTAATTGACTTACACCTGCTGTTTTACTTCATTAACTTCAGTTCATGTCATTGTCATAGTGAACATATGTACTGCAAAATGACAGCGATGCATTTAATTACTTACTTCAGTAATGAAGCATCAAACAATTATACAGTTAATAGCTCATATCAAAGTACATCTGGATGTTTTTACGTCAAATGACAACAGTTCTGACTAGTTTAATAGCTTGGCTCTTCAGCGGTTATGGTGTAATCTTTATAATTTCCTCTTAGTTGTGACACTCACAGATCCATTAAAAACAGACAGATTGTGTGTCCCCTCCACGTAAGATCTGAGCCACTTCAAACCCTCTTGAGAAATTGAAAAGATCATATTAGGTCTCTTTCAATTCAACCATCAGGTTATTCAAAAAGTAGGCTACAGGGCCTCCATTAAAATGGGCTAAATGTTTTCAAAATGGAGTTTTGTGTGACCAGCTGGTAAACTTCAGAGAGCTTCTTAAAGCATTAAGCCTGGCTCAGCATGGGGGTCCCTCAGACTTCACCGGACCTCTGTTCACCACTTGCAGATTAGCTTAAGCTTAGTTAGTAGACAAGTAGTAGCGTTAGCTATATAAGTGCAGCTACAGTGGAGGCTAAACGCATACCTTTGTTTTTAACGCTAACTTTTAAAGCCAAATGAGTAATCCTGCTTAACAGAATCTCATAAAACATGCGATCAGACCACCTTAGGACAAGGGCTTCCTAGTACATGGTTGTGTACATGAGTAGATTTCTCGGCATAGCTAGTCATATGTTTATATTACGTTTTGGATGCTGATGTCCTTTGCTGACCAGGCTTAACCAGTAGCTACACCAGTACTTAAATGGCATAAAATAGCCTGGGCTAAACAAATTTAGATACCGACAAAACAACTGCATTCAGTAGCTAACAATCTCAACTCAGACTCAGTGGAAAAAAATATGCCTGTGGTGACATTTCTTCAAAAAGATATTACGCGATTTTAGTGATATTTAGTGATTTTAGTGATTGAATGTAAATGAATGTGAATCTGGTAATATTTCATTATGTTGATTGTTGTATGTATAGCTGCAGTTCAGAAATGAAACAACGCTATAAAAGGATACTACTTTATAGCATTTGAAAATAACATACTGCATGCACTAAACAGTACTCTATACCTATCCAATAATGTTAACAAAAGCAGATGCAAGATAAAATCATATTTGCTGATGCAACCTTATGCAATTTATTTTTTTTCTACAAGAATTCTATTATGACTCATGTTTTACTCATCATGCTCCAAATCACAAGTGCAGTGCTGTACCAGGTACACTACCAAGCAAGTTTACTACAGCAGAAAAGTAATTTATATGGAGTTGGTTATGTGATACAACCATGTTTGCAAATCACAAGCTATGGTAAAAAGTGTTTTGATGTCATAGCCTACTATTTAGCAGGGAACTGCATAAAAAAAAAAGTTTTGTAATCATAATATGTGAAAAATGTATAAAAGTGTGTGTTTTACTGTTAATTTCAATTACAAGCTGCATATGTAGGAACTTTTTTGGAGTTCTACCAATACCTGCATTATAACTGAATGTGGTCAGTCATTTACTATAGATTTATGCAGACTACTACAGTATATGCCAGTATTGAATTTATAACAATTACACCATTGTTGTAATTCTTCTGAAACCCTGATGTCAAAACAGCTTGGACCTTCAGTCTAATTATTTTGATCACACACAAAAGACGCCCTGTTCTAGTACCACATGTGGCCCTATTTAGAGATGTTTGCAGTGGAAGACAGTGAGCTGATTGCTGAGAGATAAAGAGGTCCCAACAATGTGTTTCTAGGTCACAAAACATCTGACCACATCTGTTAATTAACAAATGAGCAGATGTAGGGGCCAGTGGTGCAATTTCTCACAGATAAACCAGGGTGACTGATTTGATCATGTGTCTCGCTGCCGTCTATGAGCCCGCCGAGCACATGTGCAGACATGAGGGGCGGCGATGCTAATTGAGCTGTACTTCTGAAGCAATGAGCGAGGCCCCACAGCAAAGCTACAAGCCAGAAAAGATTAGCGTTCCACACGGCCACAAACAGAATGCCTTTTGTTTCTCTCTGCTAATGAATGGAGCTTCTGAACGCTGTAGCCAGACTAGAGGCATTCAAAACTCGCATGAAATGTAAGCGAAACGCGCTTTTCCAGCAAAAAGGATGCACTAATGGTGTGCTTGCCACAAAAATGTTATCAAATGATTTGTCATCAGGCTTTGTTTTGCATAAGAAAAATCTTTCCGTTTCTTTTATGTCCTAGCAAATTGGCTCCTAAAATATTTAAAAGCTCATTCGATCACCGAGGGCGGAAAGATGCTATTGTGTGAGGAATCGCACAGGCTGTAGTCGCTCTGAGGCATTACCAGAAGTCCTGCTTTTGCTGAATTATAAGAGTTTGTTTAAATAAAACAGCATTGGAATGGTGTTCAAACACCGGCTTACCTTTGATTCTAGTGGCTTGGAGGGTAAACAAGAACAGAATGAGGAATAATCCTGTTTTCAATGGCATGTTGCAGTAGATTATGTCCTTTTGGATGTAAAGTCGCTCATTTGGAAAACAAAAAAAAGACAGCCCGTATTGACTTAACTCACGTCTGAGAGTGAAAGAGTTAATTTCCATCGACTTTGTGTCCAGGCATCCATGGACGGGGCTGTTTGTGGGCACTACTGTAGGTCGGGTGGTATTCCTGACAGATGGTGCTGATTTTTGGGCACACACTTGGTCTGAAGCGTGCGAGTGGGTGGAAGATGCTCTGCAGGGCGTAAGGGGAGTGATGAGGTTAAAAACGCTGCCTCTTTTTCTGGATTAATCTGTTTACCTCTCTCTGACTCCTAATCCCTGTGGGCCCACGTGGTGGACTATCCTCATCCTGTTAGTAGCCTTCTGGACCAGCATCTGCTAGCCTCCTTGCTTCGGTCACAAGCCACTCGACTTGCCTATTTCCAGTGCGCCCGACGCCCGTCTCTCTCAGTCTGGCCCACTCAATACAAGTTTCTCAGCCCTCTGCCAGCTTTTGTGACTGCCAAGGCGAAACGCTGTATTCTACTCCCCCTGTTTGGGACAGCAAGCTCTGCCCTTTCTCTGATCATGGGGCCAGATCTGTGTACTGAGCGTGTGTTGTCGTACCCTTGTGGTGCATGTTAGTCCCCAGGCCTACTGCTTGAGCTGGGAAGAGGATTACACACACCCTGCTTATTAAATTTCACAGCCATAAATAAGTTTCCACAGCTCAAAATCCATTCAAGACCTTCCACGGCGCTGGACCGTGCACATTGAACTTCCAACTTTCAAGAGATAATGAGAACAGGCTGGTGGCCGTTTGTAACCAGCAGAAACCCCTCTGGAAATGAGAATTTTAATTATTTTTTACCTAGTTAGGGCTCTGAATAAAGCTGCTCATTTCGCTTGTGGCCTAAAAAAATAGAAAAGGGGGAAAAAAAACAACTCTCTTCTGCACTCCAACTTGAAGTGTGGCTTTATATTTATATAGGGACATAAAATTTGAAAGAAAAAAAAGAATGACGTTAACACTTTAAATAATGTTAACACTTTAAAGTCATCAATATTTCT
Organism: Enteromius mattozi; assembly: GCA_032359235.1. Classification (NCBI taxonomy): domain Eukaryota; kingdom Metazoa; phylum Chordata; class Actinopteri; order Cypriniformes; family Cyprinidae; genus Enteromius; species Enteromius mattozi. The sequence continues at coordinate 14,139,824 of JAUMHE010000069.1, read as the reverse complement.
TTGTGAGCAAAAAAATTTAAAAATAAAAATAAAGTTTTCTAAATAAAAAGTGTCATATCCCATTTAGAATTAATTTTTTTGTTTGCTTTTGGTTTATTTAGACTAAATTTATGCTAAAGAATTGTTGCTCAGCTTTACAGTATGTGCAGAAACATTAGTTAATATGAATTAACAAAGTTAGAATGCATCTGCCATTTTTCATATGTAGCCTATTAAAACTACATTACCACAGTTTTATTTTAGTGAGATTAACTGTAACTACACTCTAAAAAAGATGTTAAATGGCACTAAAAGTGGTTCATTGCCTCGTAATCATGGAGGAACCACTTTAAGTGCTATTCAGTGCCTTTGTCAAACTGTGCTATGTAGAACCATTTTAGAGATGTCACTCCACTTTCTTATGTTTGCTATGAATAGGAATTTACTACAATGGCAAAAGCTGTTTTGAATTACTTTTATGCTTTTCTGAGGTCAAAAAGTCTCATATCTGTCTGGGGGACGTGGAATATTTCCTTATAGAGAGCCTTGGGGGCAAAAAGGTTGAAAATGACATTACCTTTAGGAAATACACTGTATTTTACTTCACTGTTAATTTATGGAGTTGATTATAATTCTTGTGCAAACATTATTATTTTTCCATCAAAATGTGGTCCAAAAGTCTGAGACCACTAATGAATATGCATTTTTGTACTCTTTTTGTTTTTCTAAATTTCTGATTTTCTACTGCACATTGTATATTCAGGATAATAATGAATTGATCAATTAACATGAATTTTTCAGAATGTCTTTGGTATCTCTCTTTTTTCTAAGGGCATGTTTTGATAATAACAAAGTTTCGGGAGAAGCGATAACCGAATTAATCGCAGCTGCATCGCATCTTCCAATCAATCTTCCCGTTCTATCGTCCAATCACATTTCCCCTGCCTACTATAAATACACCTGCTTTCCTTCTATCCACATCTCGCTTTGTGCAAACCCTCCTCCTCCCCTTCTCCTCCTCTTACTCCTTCTTTCGTCCGGGGGGCAGCTGGAATCCGAGCCGGGCGCCGAACCCTCGCCTTCGCTAGGGCTTAGCCCACCAATGTTCGGAGCCTGCTGCTCTACCGGCTCGCTTCCCCGGACAGCTCACCAAATCTGCTTCTGCTTCCCTCATCTTCCTATTGCATTAATGAGATTACACTATGATCTCCCCAAGTTAATGTGTAAAACCTGATGTTCTGAAATGGTTTTGAGAATGATCTAAATAAATAATAAATCAATGTCACAAAAGTACCTACTGATTATTTGATTAGTGACCTATGACTAAAAATCGTAAAATCTTAATTATTCATTTTTATGTCATGATATTTCAAGATTTTGAAAAGCCTTTCAGCTTATTTCCTGGTTTAAACCAGATTTTTGAAATCCATTTAATTTTCAAATTAGACTGCAGATTTCCAATATGGTCTGTGACTTATTAGACAGTTGGACCTCATTGAACATTCAAGACACCCCGACCAGCTGCTTTCATTTTCTGTTTTTAAAACAGAATCAGAGGAAAATCCTATTCTGACTAATAACCTCGGCTCAATGACAGATCTCTGCAATGCGGTTTTTGAATTCACCTATCCAGTGGAGTTAATTCATCTGTCTTGATGGCATGAGAAGTGCAGGGATAGAGTACCGGCAATACTTAAGCGGTAATGCAAGAAAGTCAGGAAAATCAGTCAGCCGACCTTTCTGCCTTTAATTGTCTTCGGAAGCCTGATTCTATTAAGAGTGGTAAAAATGAGCTCAAATGCAAAGCAGGCCGACCTTCTCACCTATGCTAATGAGTTCCATCACTGACCAATCAAAAGGGTGAACTTCAATTAACCTGGAGTGAGTGACTGTCCGGGCAGCTGTCTGGAGTCAGCACATCTCTCCTGCGACAGAACACTCTCCTCCGTGTGTCCTCTGACAGAGCTTTATATTGATGGATGACAGTGACTGACTGAATTGTCACTGTCATAATCCCTGGATACAGCTCTCATTATTTCACCCCATGCTGCGAGACATACATATGATCCGTTCATCTTTGCATGTGAAATCTTTCTTTGTTTTGAAAAGTTGTTCAACACAAATCCCTTATAAGAGATCATTTTTTGTATACAGTAGATAATTTTTTAGGCTTGGCTAGTCATTTCCCGGGGAATAAAAAGAGATAACACTTCACTCTTCGCATGTTGAACTTTTAAAAAAATAATAATAATAATTTTGTATCTCAAAATAGTATTGTTGTTGTTTTTTCCTGTCAAAATTTCAAAAGCTGTTGTGTTTATAGTTTGTCCCTTATATGTTTGACAAATATTCTTTTATAATTATTTTTTTACACATTTATATTAATATTATATATATATATATATATATATATATATATATATACACACATATATATATATATATATATACATACACACACACACACACACATTGTGCCCAAAAATAATTCATACCCTTGTTAAATATAATATTGTTAAAGACTTAACTTACAAGGGAAAATATTTTTATTCAATAATGATGTTCTCTAATTCACATCAGAAATATATTATTTAATTTTACTCATGATTCATGATTAAGGGAATTTGTCCTTTATTTTCCCTCCTATTTATATTCCCCTGAAACAGAAAGCTAAGGATGGATAATTATGGCCTTTGTGTATCAAAGAAAAACATGTGATTTTACACACAAACACACACACACACACACACACACACACACATATGTATACAGTGGGGCAAAAAAGTATTTAGTCAGCCACCAATTGTCCAAGTTCTCCCACTTAAAAAGATGAGAGAGGCCTGTAATTTTCATCATAGGTATACCTCAACTATGAGAGACAAAAT
>JAUMHE010000069.1:14114305-14134519 GCA_032359235.1 Enteromius mattozi | reverse complement strand
GAAAGTCCGTGTTGCCCAGCGACAGCCCCAAAACATTACTGCTCTAGAGGAGATCTGCATGGAGGAATGGGCCAAAACACCAGCAACAGTGTGTGAAAACCTTGTGAAGACTTACACAAAACGTTTGACCTAAGGGTATATAACATTAAGTATTGAGATGAAATTTTGTTATTGACCAAATACTTATTTTCCACCATAATTTGCAAATCCTGGATTTTTTTTTTTCTTATTATTTTGTCTCTCATATTTGAGGTATACTTATAATGAAAATTACAGGCCTCTTTCATCTTTTTAAGTGGGAGAACTTGCACAATTGGTGGCTGACTAAATACTTTTTTGTCCCACTGTGTGTGTGTGTGTGTGTGTTTTTTATATATATATATATATATATATATACCTGAAACTGAAATAAAAAACCCCAAAAAAACTATAAACATACACCAAATGAATAACTGAAAACATAGAAACTAAGTCTAAATATTTAAAAACATACATATTTGACAAAATTGTTTTGGTTTTTTATTATTTAGATTTATTTGGCATACATTTGATAAACGTCTATTTTTGACTCAGTCTCTTTTATAAATTTGACAACTATTTCTCATTTTATTCTTAAGTGCAAGATCTTCATCTGCTTCATCTACTGTGGTAATTATGATCTCCAGCTGTGGTTTAATCTTAAAAGAAAGCAGTATCATAAGAAAAGCTCCTCCAGGCTTATTTTAGGCAGAATAATTACATTATAATTGTGTTATATCGTGTGATGGGCAGCTTCTCTTGACAGATATGGCCGATTCTTAAACAACCCCTGTTCAGATTCTGTCATACATTGAGCTTTCGCAGCTCCAGGCTTCTCCTATGGGCGATCGTGGGTATTGCTTTGGCTGGAGATTGAGCTCATGTCAAGACTGAGCTATCAAACTCAACCTACTTATTTTGCAATGCGCATTCATCTAGTGTTTTCAGATACTCTGTGATTGATTGAGCACTTCTTGTCAGCAAAAGTGGGCGAGATGAAGAAAATCAATCATGTTATTGAGCTCAATATTTCATACATGCAATGACAAAACCACACAGACCGAACACAAGATTGTGAGATTTGTATATATCTGGTTTCATAGTAATTGGGTGTGCTTTAAAACCACCAGGGGGCAAGCTTTAATTAAATTAGACGTTATAAGTGTATGCATATAACAGAAAACCAGCATGCATTTCTGTTGTATGTCTACAACCAGTTTGATTTATGGTAGAAAGATTATTTCTGTTCAGTTTACGTAAACACATCCCATATACATTCATATATGCGGCTCCGTCTATAAGCATACAGTGAGTACAGTGCATATGTAATATATTATGTTTAATCTCATGTCATATCTGAGGAAAGAAGTCATTGAAATGCACTTTCACTCGAGCCATTAGTGAATAGCAACTCTGATTGCTTAGATAAATGGCCGGCTGTCTAGAGTACATGCAAGGTGAATTGTAAACAGTGGAAATTGCCCTGAATATGGCCATCTGTTCTGAAAATGAGAAGCATAATAGATGCTGTTACAGTGACCATAGGCTTACATCGCCATGACCCAAAACGTAGGCACTGAAATCGCCGAAATCTCCTGTTTTCAAACAAGCCATCACACGGCCTTGCAAAATGCTTTTTCCAGTGGTATATTTATGACTGTGCCCGGTGAAGCCACTCTATATCTATATGTGCTATGAAGAGCCGAGATGTTCTGCCCCCAGGAAACTTCAGCAGACCAGATTAATGACTCTGTGCTATGGAGAGAAAAATTTCAAATTTGACTCTCACTCCTAGCAGACCGAATTCAGCGTCCTTGAAGATGTGATGTCATGTCAAAATGAAAGCATTTTCAGAACTAATGCAGAGTCATTGACCAAATGACATTTCCTCATGCTGGTGTGACATAATGACAGTGGAGCGTTTACCGAAGCCAATCATATTTCATTTATTTTAATGCCATTGTTTCGGTTGCTTAGCCATTGCGGGTTTCTTTATTGCAAACAGAACGTTAGATTCAGCTGACGTCAAAATTAAAAGTCTAAGCATCTAGCTGAAACACACTCGAGTAAAAGTTTTGTAGGTATTTAAAAGTACAAAGCCATTTGAAACTGAATGATGAAATTAAGAGACGGTAGAGATTTTTTTTTTTTACTTTGATGCAGTAAAAGGAACCTGTTCAATCACAGTTTTTTTCACTCTTCTGTGGAAAGCTCAAGGGCAAACCACCTGTCAGGTGAACATTATAATCAGCTCTACAGAGATAAATATATTTACAAGGACAACTTAGTTGGGGCTTTTTGCAGTTTGATTTTCAAATTACATATGATTTATGTATACTACCATTCAAATATGCTTCTCTCATGCTCACCATGGCTGTGTTTATTTAATGAAAAATTGAGTAAAACAGGGTGCAATATTATAATTTAAAAAACCTGTTTTCTATTGAAGTATATTTTGAAATGTAATTTATTTCTGTGATACCAAGCTGAATTTTTAGCATCATTGCATCCAGTTTTTAGTGGGACATGATCCTTCAAAAATTATTCTGATATGCTAATTTGGTACTTAATTACTGTTTTTGTGGACAGTGTCATACTTTTTTCAGAATTCAGAATTTGATGAATAGAAAGTTCAAATGAACAGCATTTATTTAAATATGCAGATAAAAATTTCAGTAGAAGTATTTTGTGATAAATAATACATACACTCACACACACACACACACACACACACATATATATATATATATATATATAGGCCTATATATAATATACACTCTACAGTTTGGAAACAGTAAGATTGGTAATATTTTTTAAAGATGTTTCTTATGTTCATCAAGGCTGCATTTATTTGATTAAAAATACAGGGAAAATGTAATATTGTGAAATATTTTTACCATTTAAAATAATGGGTTTCTATTTTAATATACTTTAAAATATAAATTATTTCTGAATTTTCATCAGTCATTATCACAGTATAAACCTTTGCCATCACTTCTTATCAATTTAACACATCTTAGTTGAATAAAAGTTCTGATTTCTTTCAAATAAAAAAAGAATAAAAATGTACTGAACCCAAACTTATACCGTTAGAAGGGATTTCTATAATAAATAATTATAAATTCTAAAATAAATCCTCGTCTTTATTCATTCGCTTTATTATTCATTCAAGAATCCTAAAAATATTATCACAGGTTCCAAAACAATATTAAGCAGCACAACAGTTTCCAGCACTGATAATAAATCAGCATATTAGAATGATTTCTGAAGGATCATGTGACACTGAAGACTGGAGTAATGATGCTGAAAATACAGCTGCGCATTAAAAGAATAAATTATAGTTTAATGTATATTAAAATAGAAAATTGTTATTTTACATCGCAATAATATTTCACAATATTACATTTTTCCTGTATTTTTTATCAAATAAATGCAGCCTTGATGAACATAAGAAACTTCTTTAAAAAAAATATAAAAAATCGTACTGTTTCCAAACTTTTGACTGGTAGTTTACATACATGATGTACAGTGTAATATGTATGATGAAGTATTTCTTAAAAGTATAAATTCCCTGAAAACATACAGGGTTATTATTCTAATAGTGCTTGTTTGTGTTTGTCCAGGAAGCACTTCTTATCTAGCTAATAGCATTCCAAATTGTTTGCTTGCCATCTGTTGATAACAATGGTCTCATATGCGACGCTATAGCACCTTTGCAAGCAGCTCTGCATAACAGCATCTGCTAAATGCCTTAATGTAAAAGTATAGAAATGAAGTGCAATTACTCAAGTACTTTTTACACCCCTGCATAAGAGTCAGCCCTCTCAGAATAGCAGCGCTGGTTGTATTGCAGCACTGAAACTACTACACATCATAAGTTTAATGGAGGAATATATTTCCCCTGGTACTGCTTGCTTACTAAGGTAGACCAAAACAACCTAGCTTTCCATAAATGAGCATGTTACAAATCTGCGAGACATTATATGTGGTTATGAATCTATGAATGTCACATCATTTGTTCTGATAAGAGAAAACACAATATCCCTATGGACATGATTTGCAGATGCGCTTACAGTTATTGAGATGCATTAGGGGACTTTTTCCTGCTATACAATGCAAGTATAGACATTTTTATTTCATAGATTTATGTAACAAATAACCCTGATGAAGAAAAATGATCTTTTTAGATAAGTTGCAAAATGGACCGCATCTACTTTGATGACATCCAACATGTGCCATTAAATGTCATCCCATTTGTCATAACTTGATGTCATTATTGCAGAATTCTTGGTGGGGTCCAAAAGTTTTAAAGGGATAGTTCCCCCCGAAAATCTATATAATTCTAAACCTGTATGACTTAGGCTACTTTCTTCTGTTGAACACATAAGATACTTGGTTACCAAACAATTGCCGGTAGCCATTGACTTTCACTGTATTTTTTCCCCCATAGGCCTTCTATGAAAGTCAACGGCTACCAGCAACTTTTTGGTAACTAACATTCTACAAAATATCTTTTATGTTCAACAGAAGAAAGATATTCCTGCAGGTTTGGAACAATTTGATGAGTAAATTATCTGTCACGTCAGACACTGTGAGAGAGAGCTGCTGTGCTGCACAAACACGCATCTACTGTGTGTTACGTGTTTTCATGTGTGTTTTCAGTAACTTACATTGACAGGGAAATAAGCCGCGCGATTTAAATGCCCCGCTCTTTACCCAAATTTAAAAGCTTCTGTCGGTTAATGAAGAACTCGCGGCTTGATTTGACTCTTGCCGTGTCAGAAAGTGTTAAAATTTTCAGTTTTGTGGATGTCGCCATCTTTGATAATACCTCAGTTACTGTCACTATGGTTACTGTTAAGGAATACGGGCTTGACTCCTGTTGCACGTTCATACAGACAGAATTCTAAACACAACTGAAAGCTGCTGTGTGAACGAGACATTTCGAGACTCACACCGGTAAAGAAAATACGGTTGTCAATCCCAAATACAGGACTGACAACTGTATTCTGCTGCTGTGTGAACGCAGCCTTATATTCGGAACTATCCTTTACGAATCAACATTTGAAAACACATAATCGATTCTGAAAATCGACTATGGTTGTTACAGCTTGGACAGCCATTTTACATTTGATCTATTCAGTTATGCTAACCACGTTGAAAGTCGAGTCTCTTTGATATGCGTTGACACACAGGCACAATCAGAATCGCTGACGCCAATGTGAAGGGATTATCGTGTGATTATTAGGATGACCTCTACTTTTCATATGTAAATGTTTGTAAATGAGAAGCAGATATTAATTTACCCATCATGTTGACTTTCTATATGAGTATTTTCCCCAGCAGATTTGATCTCTTATGTTCTTTTTCTGTATTGTGTCTTCAACTGTTAATTAATGGCGTGGCATAAAAAGAGCTCATTCGTTAATAGAGCTGAAACGACTTTAAAATCTCTCTAAACAGAGAGACGGCAGACGGGCTAGACTAGCGCAGATTATATAACGCATTATTTGCGACGTCTCTGCTCCTTTGAGACAAGATTGTGCCATTTGAAATGTCAAAATATCCTGGAGAAAGATAAGATGCATGCTATACTGAATGCTTAAAAGTGGAATTGTCATTAAAAGTGCTTGAATAACGTGGCATTCACGACGTGTCGCTTCAAAGATGCCGTCGCTACGGAGCGGACTTCCTCCCTAACTTAAGCTTATGAATGTCAGACGTCAAGATGAAGACCTCTGTCAGAGAGGTCTGCTCCTCTGAATCTGAGCGAGTGCTTGGATCAGAATTAATGACTTTTTGTCTTGAAATTTACTGAACTGATGATTGCTGTCTGTTATGGACCATGTAGAAATATAATGGATTAATGGCCTGTGCTAAACTCATTATCTGGATGGCCTAAATGTTTCCTGACGTAAGGTCTTGTTTTTGAGCATGCTGAATGTATTTCCATACTTCATCTTGTAAAATTAATAATCCTGAGGTGAATAATGCAGAGGCGCAGCAAAGATATAAAGCGATAAAATAGTATAAGGCTGATAATAAGCCAGTCCAACAAGTAAACATAGGTATCTGTCAATCTCAAGGAATGGCATTTGAAGAAGAGAAATAAGGCTTTTTGGCATTAATATTGCCTCAGCTAGCAGAAAATGAGCTGTACAGCCTAGTATTTTGCAATGGCTCATCTTCAACATTGATTTTATGTATAAATGCAGTGTGCTGGTGCCTGCTGGTGCATTGTACAACCTTTCTTGTGAACTATATCTGGATGTTGCGCTTTATGAACCATAAGTGTATACTCTGCATATGCAGATATTCTCAGGAGAAAAGAAAAACCCTGATAGGCATGACACATGATTGATATACAGACGTGATCCATGTGCATGAGCAGATAGCATGACATAAGGAGAGCGATATGTTTTCTTAAAGACATAGTTCACCACAAAATAACAATGTTGCTGTCATTTACTCTTGTCAGTGTAATATCTCTAAAAATATAATCTTTTAAAATCAAACTATACATGATAGCTTTGTGTGAGAAACCAAATCTACATTTAAGGTTTGGTGTCATTCGAACTGGTGATACCATTTGCGAATGTGAAGGAGATTTGAAGTAGTTTTTAGCTCAATATTTTGGTTAGTTCATCACACAAAGCTATTGCAAGGCTTCAGATAACTTGGAATGTAGTGCACAAGTGGTATGGACATCTTTAATTGTTAATTAATTTTTCAGTTGTTTTGGGAAGTTAATTATCCATGTCTATTATAATTGGATGAAAAAGAGCAGCTAGGACATTCTGATAAACGTGTTCCATTAAAGAAAGAAATTCTAATGCATTATAATGTCAGTTTGTAACTACAAATTGGTAGCTGTTTAATTTCTTATCTTTTTTTTTTATCTTATCTTTTCAAAAGGTACACTTTTGTACCTATTACATTCAAATACACTTTAAGTACTAATATGTACCTTTAAGGTACCAAAATGGACCCTTTAGGTACAAAAATGTACCTTTTGAAAAGGTACCACCCCAGTGACAGCTTTTGTACCTTTATTTCTAAGAGTGTAGTGACATAACCAGATTAGAATAGTTTGAACAATATGATGTGATATGAAAACGTTAACACCATTACATAGATACATATGGTCCGTTTAGCACAATTATTGTAAAGTGTAATTGCAAAGCAGATTGGTGTGTTTTTAATTGTGAAGAAACAGTTAAATAATAAATAAATGAAACCTTTAGAAATGCGAATGTGATGAAGGTTAATGTCCAACAAATCTAAAAAACATTTGAAGATTAGTTCCAAGATTAATGACTGCTTGCAGTAATACCGCATGTTTTTATGTAAGACTGCACATTCAGGCATACTGTATATGCAGACCATGTTTGTAATATATGCCTGAGTGATTTGCATGTTGATTATATCAAGGTCATATGTTATCAAAGACAAGTGGTAATCATATGCCTGCAAATGAGTGCTTCTCTGTTTGCTCATGATTAATGTTCTATTCACAGAGGACATTAAGGATAAGTAGGGGAAAAAAGAACTTTATTTAAGATGTTTCATGTGCTATAACCAAATATTTCAATTAGAATTATATTAAATAAAAAACAATAAAAGAAAAACATTTAATAACAACAACGGCTTATGACAGAAATGCAAAATTTTTTTTTTTGCATAGTATTAAATCTGCTATTTTTAATGGGTTCAGGAGAAAAGATAAATGGCAGAGACGAGAGATTAAATTCAAATTAATTAAACCAACAAACAATTAATTAACAGCTCCTCCAAGCCTGTCCAAGTCATTTTATACTAATACTACTCACGATAAAACACATTAATCAGCATACTCCAAAAAGACCAATATGGTTAGAAAAAAAAAAAAACATTTATGCCATCATGTTGCTTGCTTTTCTACCGCCGTTGCTTTCTGAGAGCTAATTTGTGATTCACTGTTAAGCGGTTCTGACAGGACAGCTTACACTTATTGCGGGGTGTTTTGCATGGCGTTAAGCATTCAAGCTGTAATGGTACAAAATTAGGTCTTTAAAACTCACTTCACATCAAATTCGCAGGCATTAAATGGGTCTGCGCTCCAAAAACCAGTGAAAATATCAGCATGATTTCCATTTTCATGATGATTTTCATGTCAGTTTATAGTCCATTGGTCCCCTGCTTAAAAACGGCCCCAATTTCACTGGCTGCTGTAGGAGGTTTTGCGGCATGATAACTAAATCAATATCCACCATGACTACACATAGAAAGACAGGGCTGAAGGAAACACAGGCTCATTGTGGAAAAGCAGAATTGTGGGAAATATCAAACGTGCCTTTTTACGATATGCCACGGCTTTGCAGTGATCTTTCCCTGTCACCTCCATATGGGCTTGACAGGTCGATATCTCCCCCTCAGCTCTTTTCTAGTGCGTATTTGACGTATTACTCACCTCCTGCCGTAGACGTGTCATTCTCAGTTACTCAGTGATCTCTCATACTGCCAAGTGACAGATAATATGACTTATGAGTGTATTGAGCTGAATTCGGGTTAGAAGTAGCTCTCAATTCACATGTAAATCTTGAGGACGTCTGGTTTGGCCAGTTTAACTCCGCCTGAGGCACTTGAACTCTTGCTGTAATGCTGATGTTTGTATAGTGAGTACTTGACCTCAGTATAAATTCCCACAGCAAACAAGGACTTTTGTCCAACATTTTGGGAGCTTGGACATGGAGAGCCACACCAATAATAGATTTACTTTACCATCAGTAGGCCTGTTTTCATTATTTAAGTCTAAGGTAGGCATGCACCGCTGTAAGAAACACACATTACACCATTTAATCAACTGTAACACAAGACGAAAGACATTTTGGATGTGAGCACAAGCAAATGAATTACCCAACTTATTTATTAAGTTTAGGATCAGTCAGCAGCTATAGGCAGTGATCACATAAGAGCAATTGAATTGCACATTTTATAAAGACAATGAAGCTTTTTACACAGTTTGCATTATTAATTAGCGACTGGTTGACCACAAGCTGTCAAAGCACTATTACGAAATCCAAAGTCATTGTACATTCTGCTCAGTTTTGTAAGAGAAGTATGTGAAACAGTATGTGAAATGAGGCCCACATAACATAGTTTATTAAACGGCTGTCTGGGATTTTGGATTCTGATTGGTCAGTCTGATTGACCGCTCATCTAGAAACCCTGTTTCCTGTCTGTGCTCGTGTTTTGTCTTTGTCGTCTTTACAAGTAAACTAATAGAATATCAACTTGGTAGTTACTACATGTTCTTTTTCTTATTCATTTATGTATGCATGTATTCAATCATTCATTTTTTTTTAAGTAGTGATACAACATGCAGTCAGACGGTCATTATCAGGACTCAGGATCAATTTCCTATGAATTCGTATGATGTGTATGATATGATAAGTAAACTTGTCACTGGTAAAGTAAGCGTTTAATAAGTTGAATAAAGAGGCGGCCACGTGTTAGTTTTTCACATCACACGCCACGACGTGAATCTGAAGTGAATCATTTCGCTTACACAATGGCTACCTTGTTAGTTTTCAGTGCGTTTACCTCAGACTCTTTCAAAACACTTGTTTTTCGTGCCCTGTTAACTCGAAAGTGTCACTTTTTGAACTAGTAACTAAGGCTCGGGCTGTTTCTAAGCAGTTATTGGAGTAACCAAGGTTGTGTTTGTGACAGAGAAAGCGAGAGGGAGGGAGCGCGCCTGAGATTATACCTGCGTCTGCTGCGGCTCTCTGCAATGTTAATAGGCAGCGACATAATTACAAACAGCGAGGCTATTAGATTAATTAGTTTAGACAAAATCGAAATAATTTGTCATTTTGATCCTGCTGTCTGTCATTTATTTGTTGGCCGTGTGTTTGTCTGCTTTTATATTCTATGCTGAACCCCCCCCCATGAAATAATGATAAGGGACTGTAATGAACTGGAACGACTTCAAATCCCTGCAGGTGCAGAACAACAACAAGCACCTTAGGATGTCTGTCAACCAATCAGAATCAAGCATTCAACAGCGCAGCGATATCACTTGCGATAATGACCGACTGACTGACCATTATTGTACTTATTTATCTATTTTACTGTCGTCTACAAAATCTAAAGCTTATGAGTTTGTGAAAAGCTTTTTTAAAGTCATCATTCGACATGGTGTATATTATTGGATTGATCAGTGAGTTGATATAGCCAAGCCAATTGAAAAAGTCAAAGAGTTCTGCGTAAAAGCAGGATGGACAGAGGGGAACCAGCAGTGTGTAAATGAAAAACGGCAACCAGCACACAATATAGGCTCCTAAAATAACGCCCAGGGTTTTAGTGGCTTTCCTCTCCCGCGCAGCCGAGATTCTCTTTTTCTCCAGAAGTGAATCGGACACAGTTACTCTAATTTGATTGTCACTGCCCAGAGACCCGCTGTCCGAGCACAGGTCTTGCCTTCCACAATGCAAAGGAGAAGTCGAAGCCACCGAAGCGGGGGAATTAGTGCTCAGATGTGCCGAAGTGAGTCTTTTCCCAGCTTTTTTGGGCGACTGCTTCAAAATGCGCTTTCTCGCCTCCACGTAAATCCGCCCGTACAGGGCGATGAGCAGCAGCGTAGGGATGTAGAAAGCCCCAAAAGTGGAGTAGATGGTGTAGAAGATGTGGTCCGTGTTGACCGAGCAGGTGGTCAGCTCCCCTGCCTTCACCTGCCTCCAGAAGAAAGGCGGCAGGGAGATGGAGATGGCGATGATCCAGGCGGTCGCCACCATGCCCGCGGCGCGCGCTTGGGTGCGTTTCTTGGCATACTCGACCGCGTCCGTTATAGCCCAGTATCGATCCAAGGCGATTACGCAGAGGTGAAGAATGGACGCGGTGCAACAGGTGATATCTGAGGACAGCCAGATGTCGCAGATAACCTGCCCGAGCGACCACACGTGCGTGACCGTGTAAAGCACGCAAATGGGCATCACGAGCACCGACACCAGAAGGTCCGTGACGGCCAGGGACGCGATCAAGAAGTTCGCCGGCGTCTGGAGCTTTCTGGACTGGGAAATGGTGGCGATGACAAAAGCGTTGCTTAATATAGTCGCAAGAGTGATGAGACCGAGAACTGACGCTAAGGTGACTTGGAACGCGAAAGTTTCTTGTTTTTCGTCCGTTTTAGGCGTTAAAGTCACGTTGGTGCCGGTCGAGGCGTTCAAAACCTCGAAATGGCCAGGTGTTGGTTTGAAATGACCGCTGCGCTCCATCCCAGCAGACATATGTTTTCATATTTTGGGAATAAAGCAGTATTTTCTGCGCTTCATGATTTCTGTCAGCTCCAGCATCAGGTGCAGACAAACGCTCGTGGATGTTTTCGTTCTGTGACATGCAAAGATGACTTTCTGCTTCATTCTAATTCTCAAACTTCGGGTTTTAAGAAAAATAAAAATCAGCTGCGGGCATACATGTTGCAAAAACTGCACAATATAAAGCATCCCAGAAGTTGTGTAAGAACATCCCTGCATCCTCCTTCAGTGCTCCTCTTTGCTTCACGTCCACAAACGAGTCATCTTTAAAAGGTAATGCCACTTTGCCCGCAAGCAGCGGCAATTTTTCATAGGTTTCACTGATAGGCGGTCGCAGGGTTCTTGCTTTTTATAGGGCTCTGATGCAAAAGTTGCAGCTTTGATAACCATGATCTTCTAGTTTGAGAGAGGATGCTGTCCTCTGGGTCTTAGTGCCTCCTTGCCTTTTTATCACCTTTTTAATTAAACAAATAAACTCACATTCACGTTGTTCCATACCCTTAAACTGATGTTTTGTTTTATTCTGTTTGTTAAATCTTTTTAAAATATGATTAGTTCCATATAAGGCAACGTAAATGTGTCATGTAATCAACACCTTTAATTGCCTTTAAATTTGTGCAAATTAAGTTTTTTGCAATGCATATCATTAATCAAAAATTCCGTTTTGATTTATTTAAGGTAAACAAATTTACAAAATATCTTTACTTAATATCCTAATGATTTTTGGCACAACATAAAATTCCAGAATTTTGACCCACACAATGTATTGTTGGCTACTGCTACAAATATTCCCATTTGTCTTATGACTGGTTTTGTGGTCCAGGGTCACATATGTCAGTTAAATCTGAGAATAAATCAGTGTAATAACTGACAAGATGTTCACATGACAGTTAAAGATGCACTTTGTTCAATAGAGCCTTAATGCCACTTCTAAAAAAAACTCTGAAAATGAATTACAAACCTTTGTAAATACACATTTTGCAAGAATTGTTTATTATTAAAAATGATTTCGCAATGTAATTCTATTTCTCTGTTGTTTTTGTGTGTATTTTTTAGAGCTTGACAGATGTCTCACTGTAAAGTCTTGTATGAAAAAAGAGCATTGTGAAGATAATTCCAAAAAAAAAAAAAAGAATCAGGAATCAGGTTTGGATTGGCATGAGGGCGAGTAAACGCGGACAGAATTATTTTTCCCTTAAAGGTTAGGTTTAAGATTGTTGTTTTAAGATTTTGTATGCATTTAACTAAAATATGATTAATTTTATAAATATTAATTTTTTTAATTAGTTTGTTGATTTTCAAGTGGTTATGTACACCTCTGCACATCTAAAATGAAATTAAATAAAGTTAATTATCTTTGACACAGTACGTATTAAGCATAAGGAAAAGCGCTTATCATTACTTTAAAGTACTTTAAATGCGTTTCACTGCTCTGATAATAAAATCAGCCAAGTAAGGTTTAACTAAAAACTATCAAACGAAGTGACCGGCACCTGTCTGTCATCAGAGGTGAACTCTACAGTAGAAGTGAACCTAAACAATTAAGTGACCTTCATTATGTAATCACTGAGTAAGCAGGAGTGTACTGGAGTGAATTATAATGTATTGAGCGCTTTTATCAATACAGTTTCTCCTTCATCCCCCCCGATGCTATTGTGTTGTACTAATTTCCCCTCATTTTGTGATTTGATCACGTGATGCCCACTTTATTCCCACATGAAAAGACTTTCAGGAGACACAATTATGACTCTCTTTTATGTACATATATAGCTCCTTGTGTTCTTTTCATTGCTTTCTACAATGTCCTGTTGAGCACAGTGCCAGTTCATCAAAAAATTCATTTTGGTTTCCCTAGTACAAAACCTAATGCAGCCAATTATCCTCAGGAAAGCCACATTTGTCGCAACTCGAGTGATTTCAACAATCCATATTGGTATGTGTGCCTATATGTGGGCGCAAGTTAAGTATACTATAAAACTGAGGCAAAGGTTGTCTGGTTATATAACGTCTGCATATAGTGAAAAAAGGACAGCAATCTAAATATATGCTTACCAAACCAACTAAATATGTGCTTACCATGGTGTCTTACTCAACAGCAATATACTGTAGGCTCAAAGATACATGTGAAAATGTAGTACTATTAAAGTGTTATATTTCAGTGACAGTGATCCACGCACGGATAACTGGATTCAAATATTGGGTGATGATATTGCTATTATTGCATATGTATTGGGGTGTGATTTTTCACTGTAAACATTCACAACAGCTTTATTTATATTACTTTATTTATGCATTTATGAGCACGTAACCCAACACCTGCTCCTAAACCTACCATCCGTTAATAAAACATAGATATACCGGCAGATACAACTACCAACATTATTTATTAAAAAGGATTAATATTCCAATTCTTCTGAGGCAAAAGGATTGATTTGTGAGAGAACGCAATCACCATCTCTCCGTCCACCGTGACTCATCTGTGCTGCAGCTGCTGCTTTGAGCAAATTCAAGAAATGCCGCCAGGAGAATCATTACGTCAGCCTTGGTTGTACATTTCTATTGGCTCTTGTATGTCTCGTGATCGATTGCGTCATTCTACAGGATGAGAGTGTCTTTGAGATGTGAGCGCGGTAATGGAGTGGGATAATTTCAGCAATTAAAACCTTGTATTTAACTCTCTTCTTCGCAAAAAGACATTGTATGGCTTCAGAAAGACTTGAAATGCAACATAACTTTTTTTTACCGCTTATGGTCAGTTTTTGCAATAAATACCTGTGACTGTGCTTATGTTGTCTGTGTGTGTTTTATATTGTTCATATGTAAGTGGGTAGGTTTAGGGTAAAGGTGGGGCTAGGTGCTACAATGAAAGTATAAATTTATATAAAATGAATCCGGTTATCCGTGCGTGGATCACGGCTGATGCCTGTCACTGACGTGCATTGGTATCTCTTCTGTGAACTAATCATGGAATTTTCGCCGATTCCTTGACACTACATGGAATTTTGAGTTAAGAGTCCATGGTCATTACACAGAATTTTGTGAGATCAGGTTGCTTCCAACATTTCAGAGAGTAAGTCATGGGAGAAGAATAGTAGAGTTAAATTATGTTATTTTTGTTTTTATTGCGCAAAAAAAGTATTCTCGTGGCATCGCAAAAACTGAAGTTCATCCACTGATGTCACATGGACTGTTTTCAGTTGTGTTGCTGTCTATGGAGGGTCAGATGGCTCTCTGATATCATCAAAAATATCTTAATTTGTGTTCCGAAGATGAACAGTGGGTTTGAAACAACATGAGGGTGAGTAATTAATGACAGAATTTTCATTTTTGGGGGAACTAACCCTTTAAACTGTATTTGTTTTTGGTCTGTACACTGAAAGTCAATGGGAACCAAAATAAAAATAAAAAAGAAGATTTTTATTTTTTTTAAAGAATGTTGGTAACTAATACCAACTTTATTCAGCAGAAGTAAAAAATTTTTTTGAGTGATTATTCAATCAAGGCAATCAAGCAAGGCAATCAAATTTTTAATTATGATATATTAATACAAATATTGGCCAATATTAAATTAAATAATACATCTATAATATAATGTAATGTAATATAATATAATATGATATATAAAATGATATACACATTTTCTAAATTGATCACATTAGTCATACATTTACTCAGTATATTATGGAAAGTCCCAGCTGTAATTTAAAAGCTTTATGATTCCCTTCACAAAAAGAGATTGTTCCCATTTCTAAGGATTTGCCTTCACAGTCACCCCATTACGCACCTCCCCATCGGAAGATCGTTTCCTTTTTTTACAGTCTTTAAATGTTGAACACCGAGACAGTAATTCAGTGAGATTTTTGAAGATGGTGGATGTTTTATACGAATCCTAAAGTGCAAGTCACGGCTAAAAGCTGCACTCTTTTGAATAAAAATGCAGTGTAACTGAAGAGAATCTTATTTCTGAAAAGCTTTGGCTGACATTTATTACGTTTCCTTGCAATAGTCGTGATAAAAAATTTCCACCACTCATTCCCTACATCTGGTTAACATGATTGCATCTTCACATATGTCCATATGGAGTCATTCAATATGAAATATGATTATCAGTCATCAAAGACCGCATTCTACCCTGTGGCCTATTGAAACTGTGCTCCTGAAGGTCAAGTATTATATACCGTAGTTAAAACTCAGGCAGTCACGTATGTATTTAGGGGACAGTTGGAGTGGGTTGAAGGCTAGACTCGGAGCTGAAACATTATCAGTTTATTGTCCCAGATTCAAGCTGCAGCAACACTGTGAATCTGAACAATGCATCTGTGTTCTTCCCTTGACAGTCTTGCGGACAAAATTGAAAATATGTGTAAATATGTGTTTTTTCCAAACATCTATTTGACTTAACATCTTTACACTCCCCTCGCTCTTTTTTTCTATACTGTTCTAACACTTCTCATAATTCGTCTGCAGCCTGCTAGAGATGTAATAGTAGGCTTGAAGGATTGAAATTGCCATGTGATGTTCAATCACGAAAACACCTTTGAAGATCTATAAAATGCATAAACGTATGAGTCTTGAGAGTGGAAAACAGAATAAAAGCCTGCATCTCAGACTTATAGTTTTCCCAAGGTCATGAAAGTACACAAAGTCCAAGTTGAAAATCAATTTGTTGATACGCCCTTCAGCATCTGACCCACCGCAATCGTTTGGTTCAGCAAAAATAAACTCGTCCATGTCAATGATTTTCTTTCCTCTCTATCTAATTTAGGCTTTTGTCATTTCCAGTTGTTTTCCCACTTGCCGTCTGCCTTCATATACAACAGGAAGTACAGTAAGACATTACGCCATTTGACACTATGAAGGTACCCTAAAACCTTTGTCCTATGTAGTCAAATATCAAGTAGTCTGCAGTGAAACTTGTATATCCTATTGATTCCTACTTGTCTAGACGCTGCATCAGTACACACAATCTAACTTTAGATTTGTTGTACCTATAAGCTGTCTGTTTTCATACCAGCAGATTGACATGTTATGTCTCCCTGAACCTTTTCAGGCCAAAATGTACAAAGGACGGCTTGGGGTAAGTAAGATTTTTTTTAAAGGAATAGTTCACCCATAAATGAAAATTCTGTTGGTTATTACTTACTCTCATGTTGTTACAAAACCTGTGAGGCCTTCATTCATCTTCGGAACACAACTTGAACTCGAATAAAGTCGTTATATTTGCACACAAAAATACTATTGTGTAGCTTCACACAATTCAGGTTGAACCACTGATGTAGCATGGGTTATTTTAATGACGTCCTTACTACCTTTCTGGGCCTTGAACATGGTACAGTAGTTGCGATGTTGTCTATCTATGGAGGGTCAGGAAGCGTTCGAATTTTGTAAAAAATATCTTAATTTGTATACTGAAGAGTGGGTGTACTCATCTCATTGTGGTTTTTGAAGAAGTCTTACAAAGGCTGCATTTATTTGATTAAAAATACATACAAATGACTATATTGTGATTTATTTATTTTTATTTTTTTACAGTTAAACCATTTTAATATAGGCTATTTTAAAACTTAATTTATTCCTGTGATGGCAAATAAAAAAAAAAAAATAACATTACTGACCTCAAACCCTTGAATGTGAATGGTGTGTGTATGTCTATATACAGTATTTAAATAATTTTAAAGTAAATAATTTTCTCTCTTGTGAATCCCTGGGTGTCTTTGGTCCCTAGTTTGAAAGCTCCCGACTAGAAAGTACATAGAAAATGAGTCTGTGTTTGTCCAATAGCAGCAGAAATGTGTCTAGGAGGTCCAACTTTACTGGTCTTCCATCAGTGGTTTACACCATAAAATGAGCTGAGAGATTCATAAATCATCAGGCTGTGGTAATTCTTTGGACATTAATGGGCTCTGATGAATTATGAAAATAGCCTCTGTTTAGTTTACTGTCAACATAGGCAATTAAGTCTGTTCAATATGTCTTGATTGATGTATTTTTGTCAGCACAACTGTAATGACGCTCTCAGAGTCTTGGCTCAAAGGAGTGAAAGAACGGCATCTGAACACTAGTATCTAATGAGTTCTATTTCGTTCTGAAGATGCCAATAAGGTATTATGTGACTAGACAATGTGGGCCAATTCCCAGACACAGATTAAGCCTTGGTCCTGGACTGCTAAAAACCATGAATGAAGAATCACTATTGTCAGTGAAACCTAACCTAGGACATTGGCTAATTTACATCTGGGAAAACAGCCACGAAAGTTTCCCAAACACAGATTATATCTGGCCGCATTAGGAAAACCATCCCAAAGTCATCTTTAGCAAAGATCGGTGGACATACTTTGCATTTAATTATATGAAGTTTATCAAAATTCAAGAGATCATCCAGACAGCTCGAAGACCATTTTAAAGTGCCTACAGCTATCTGACCCGAGCACTTTCATCACATGCCCGTTGCCGTTTGGACTTAATCGAAGTGAGCAAGAAGCTGGTGTCAGGACATTTATATATGAATGTGATTTTCATTCACATGCTTGAGAATCTTATCACGAGGAGGCACAGATCTACTTCTCTCAACACCTTCGCAAGGTGTCATATTGTTTTCCGCAGGTGTTTCACTATGAATATATTGAGGGCAAAAGTATGTGACGCTCTGTTGGCAGTTCTCACAGCGTTTTCTTTAGTATAGGTAAACACTGAAAGCTTCAGTGAGAGTCACTAGAAGTTCAGCAAATTTAAATGGACAGATAACATGGTAATGTGGAAGCCGTGTAACCTAGACTTACTGGAGTGACAGGAAAGAGGATGTTAAAATTGGGATCCATTATAAACTCTTCCAGACATCCTAAGCTTGGAGCTCCTTCAACTGCCATATTGTTTCACCATAGTGGTGTAAGAATGATGCCATCAGAAAATGCTGTGTTTCCTTCCTCACCTCCTCATCCTCATCTTGCCATTTTCACCTTCAGGCTGTTTCCTCAGTCAGAACTAACAACATTGCACTCATACATGGTTTTTTTGGCACACATGGACTTCACACCTGTCCATCTGTCTGCTATATGGAATGTAGAGATATCGACCTGAAGCAGCATGTGTCTCTGTATTTATATATTCCCATAAGAAATGTGTAATCACATTATTTTAAGTAATTTTACTTTGCTAAATGAATGACACCTCCAAATAATGAAACACCTGCCATTACTTACTCACACTCATGTTCCATGACTTTTCATGCATGTAAAATGAATGTAAAAAAATAAATATAAATTTTCCATACAATAACAGTTCAACAACAGTCAATAATAGTACATTTTGCTACTGTTACGAATTTACGGTATTATGCTGTTTTTTTTTTTTTTTTTTTTAACTCTCATTATAAACTTTCATTATATGGCAGGAATTCTCCAAATTGTTGGTCATCCAAACTGTTTTGGCCTAAAATATTTACTTAAAGTACCCCCTGGGATTTTAAGTTAATATTTCAATCATTTAACAACACATTTGCATGTTTGCATCTCTTTGATGTTTCTTAATGGTCAAATAGCACGCAGGTAAACAAATATAACTCACAAAACCCACACAAACCCCAGTGTGGGAAGCCATGATGTAAGAGAACAAATTATTTTTGTGTTCCTCAGGAAAAAAAAGACATCGAAATGACCCGAGGGTGAATAAATAATGACAGAATTTTTATTTTTGCATGTAATATTGCTTTATCCAATCATGACAGCTCAGCACCAGAAACCCTCTGGGTGACCTCAGGCTACTCCGTTTTCAAAGCAGTTTATTTTCCAGAAGTTTATGTGTGAATACATGTGGTGCTCATTAACAACACAACAAAATCCATATGGCAGAATTCGAGGACCGAGAAATAAGTGTTTTTGGCAGCTGCAGTATTTAGATGGCTGAACAGCTTGTTGTGACAGTTTGTTTTTTAATAACTCATAGTGTGGATTAGACGCTAAACACATCTTGTGGTTTGGAGAGAAAGAGTATTCATATCCGATGACTTACAGTGTATTTTATTGTTTCTATTCTATACCTCTGGGAAACTGCCTTGAAACACTTTTACATTTAAAGAAGCAGTTGATTCATCACCATTCAGTTCAAAGTCAAACCTTAAATCTTGGCAAGCATTTTGTTAGAAAACGAAGTTGTCTTGGAATATCAAACATTTAAAATATAACATTTTTGTTTGAAAAACAGCGAAGCCAAGTTATAATTTAGATACACATACAGTACATTAAGTTTAGTTCTGTGTTTGGAAAATAAGCTATCAGCACCCGTCTGATCCATCATGTCAAAGCACTCTCAGATGGATGCATTAGCTGGAGAATGCTCTCCACAGACTGAATAAAGCTCCATGGGACGGGAGAGACTTAAATGAATTATGCGTTAACTGATCAGATGGAATTCTGATCTGTTCCTGGCTTTAACATTGTTCAGGGAGTGGAATTCAATTTGGATGTATTAGTTAACCCATCGAGGAGTGGGAGCGAGGCTCTTCCGCTGGCCTTTGGCTTCGACAGATTCTTCACAAATTTGATAAAGCTGTTTCGTGAAAAACTCCATTGAATCATTTCACTGTGCTGGATACAAACGGTGGTTTACGAGCCATTGGCACTGCCCACATTCTCCACCATACGATGGGAAAGATTTCACTCCCGCTTGTGTTTGTGACTCAGTCCTAGATCTGTTAGATTGTAGATTCGATGCCTACATCGAGCTCAGAGCATTGCCAGCCTTCTGGAGCTGATAATATTCCACCATCACCCAACCAGCCTCAAGCTAAGGAGAGAAATCCCAAGCTCCCACAAGCCATTGAACAGATTCCAGTGGGGGGGGGGGGGGGGGGGGGGGGGGGGGGGGGGGGGGGGGGGGGGGGGGGGGGGGGGGGGGGGGGGGGGGG
>JAUMHE010000069.1:14096231-14109495 GCA_032359235.1 Enteromius mattozi | reverse complement strand
TTAGTTTACAGTCAAGTAATTGTTAATTAATGTATTAGTACATGATAATTCATGTACTGTTATTGTAAAGTGTTACCCAATATCTTAATGCTAATTTAAAATCACTAGTTGTGCTTGTTAACATTAGTTTATGCAGTGTAAACTAAAATGAACTAACAATGATCGACTGTATTTATATTAACTAATATTAACAAAGATTAATAAATACTTTAATATATTTGTTGATCATTGTTCATGTTAATTAATACGTTAACTAATGTTAACAAATGACACCTTTTAGTAAATTGTTACCATAATAAATTAAAAAATACAGTAAATAATTAAACACCTTTTAGTTACTTCTACCTTATGTAAGATTTTATTTAAAATAAATTAGTTTTTTAATTTTATTTGAACCTTCTGTTCATCAAAGAATGAAATTTCCCACAAAATATTAAGCAGCGCCACTATTTTCAACATTGATCATGATAAGAGATCAAATCAGTATATTAGAGTGATTTCTTAAGGATCATGTGACATTGAAGACTGGAGAAATGATGCTAAAAATTCAGCTTTGTCGCCATAGGAATTTAATTACGTTTTACAATATATATTAAAACACAGAAATTCAGCCATAGTGGGCATAAAGAGACATTAAAAAAACTTTCTGACCCAACATTTTTGAATGGTAGCGTATATGCAGTTTATTTAGTCACTATGGGATATTTTGGCATGCTTAAGGGCAGAGTGTACTACATGTGGCCCCATGCCTACAGAAATAAGATCATTGTCTTGGGCATGCCGTGCCACTGTTGAAGAGCTGTGAGTCAAACTGACAACTGTGCTGCAGCACAATTTCAATTTCAAGGAATTGATTTTTTTCCCCCCTCATCACGTTATCATGTTAGTTTTCGTTACCAAGGGAAGGATATTCCTTAGCAACACACAGGAAGAGCCTCAGAGCTCTGGAGATGAATGACACCTTAATGGTTTTATTAAGCTTGTTTATTACTGTGAATATAAATAGCAGTGCATGTAGATCTGATCCTCATTGTCAGTTACTGGCATGTTACTCATTTGTAAGTACAATGCAATTATGGGAAATGAATGGTGGGGTTTCTAGAGCAACACAGAAAAACATTTCAGAATTCACATTGTTTCATTTAAATACAAACAACTTAACTAAAATCTAAATTAACTGCATTTTCAAACAAATAAATATTAAATAATTACAACACTGAGAAATGAAAACAGAAATAGAATAAAATAAAATATATGTTAACTAATAGAACTTTGTAAAGTGTTATTATTATACTATATAATATATTGTTATATTATCTTATATTAAACACTTTACTATAGTTCCATTAGTTAACATTTATTAATGCATTAAAAGCAATGCATTTGTTACACTATTAATTAATCTTTGTTAAAATTAGTTAATAAAATACATCTCATCTTTGTTAGTCCATGTCAGTTCAGGTACATTACGTAATATAAACATATAAAAATGTGATTTTAAAAATAGTAAATTTTAAAATTGACTATGATTAATAAATGTAATATATTTTTCATTGACAGTTGATGTTAACTAATGGGACCTTATTGTAATGTGTAATTTAAAACAGTTCAATTAGTTAACACTGATAAGGGCATTAATGACATGAT
The DNA here is from genome assembly GCA_032359235.1 of Enteromius mattozi. NCBI lineage: Eukaryota > Metazoa > Chordata > Actinopteri > Cypriniformes > Cyprinidae > Enteromius > Enteromius mattozi. The sequence continues at coordinate 14,107,848 of JAUMHE010000069.1, read as the reverse complement.
TTATTCATCTTTGTTAATATTAGTTACTAAAAACACAACTTTTCATTCTTAGTTGACATTAACTAATTTAATGTTAACAAATGGAACCATATTGTTAAGTTTTAGCAATATATTAAGTGTTGCATATAATATAATATAATCTTTTGCTCAATACACAGGAAAATTACAGTTTTTCTGGATTTTTCCAGATGAAATTCGGGCAAATATTTACTGCCACCCTGTGCGCCGTTGCACAAACTGCAGCATTTCTGTTCCCAAGATTTCCTCATCCTGGTTGGCCTCAAAATTAAATGAGTTTGTATGTAACTTCCATGTTTTCTGCTCATTTATATTGCAGCACATTACAGTATGTGAAGATAAAATTCTGTAAAATGTGCTTTAGCATCTAAAACCTATAGTTAAATAATATATATATTAATTTTCCTTTCAACCTCAGCTGTTCAATACTATCTTAACTCAAACTAGTGAATGTTGGGAATGCTTCTGATGTGTAATAGTGAGGAATGTGTTAAGGGTTGTGCTGTCACTGACCCTGATGTTTCTCATGGAGTTATCAGAGAGGAGTGTTGCAGAGCCGCTCTTATCTTTGTGTTTACACGTACTTGTACTCACTCTCAGGCCTGTCTCTTGCAGGGCGTGTGAGATGAAACATTTCAGAGAGACCACCAGTGAGAAAACCACCATTAACTCACTTGGATCCATATACAGCCTGAGTCTACTGCATATAGCGGGCTTTGAAATTCAACAGAAGGTAAGTCCATTTCATAAGCAATACGGCATCCAGCGGGTGGCACAGACAACAACGAGACAGCTCAAATGTTACCTTTATAGTTGCTGTTTATAGGAGACATCACAGTGTGACTGTTTACTGTCTAGTATTGACTTTGAAATGAAGGTGGATGGTGAGATCATTTGGGAGAAAGATGGCTACAAACTACTGTGTGCTTTTGTGTATTTGCTTTGCAAATGGTGTTGGCTATGATTGCTTGTGCTTGTATGTCACAAGACCAGCTGACTGTGGAGATGTTTCTCTCACTGAATCCTCTGATATGATTTTTGTTGCATTTTATGAACACTGAAGTCTGTGAATCCAATAACGGCTGCTACTATGCTTTCCTTTCAACGTGGCATTGAGATATGTTGGTGTTTGATTGTAGATGAACATAAATATCGTGTTGTGTTTCTAGTATGGGTGGAGAAAAGCTGGTGGCTTGCATGTTGGTCACTGTGTTAAGTCTGACACTAATGAGGTCAGTTTATGGCCAGCACATGCCAGAAGAACCGTGCTCGGTCCAGATCCTCGTCCCTGGACTCAAAGGTACTATAAGTAAACACCACATTATGTCATACTCACTAATTATGCTCCTTTTAATGTGGTGCTCACCAAAGCTGCGTTTATTTTATTAAAAACAAAGTAAAAGCTATGAAATTTATTACATTTATAATATCTGTTTTAATATATTTTAAATGTAAATTATTTCTGTGATGCAAAGCTGAAATTTCAACATCATTACTCCATTTTTCACTGTCACATGATACTGATTTGCTGCTATATAAATATTTATTTTTATTATCAGTATTGAAAATAATTGTGCTGCACAATATTTGTCTGGAAACCGTGATTCATTGTTGCCAAGTCTATGGTTTTCCTGTGGAATAGGGGTACTTGTTGCGTCTGGTTTTTCATGTGCGTGGTTTGAAACGGCCCCAATAACGTGATATTTAGCAAAACAAATTTTACTAGAGGAACCTTGCCAAAAATGTACATTTTTAGTCCCCAGAACACGATGGTTACCATGGGGACCCCATGGTTTCTTTGTGTATTCCTACAGGTGAACCAGGAGAGAAAGGAGAGAAGGGAGCACCTGGGAGACCTGGAAAAGTAGGGCCACCTGGAGAGCCAGGTAACTCTAAACCGTGTTTTGAGAGCTTAATCGAATTCCATCAGTGCCTTTTAATTACTATCCACTTACATGATGAAACATGACTCAGGTTCTTTACGAACCTTTAAAGAAGTTTTAGGTGTTAAAAGAATTACAAAACTTTTAAACCAACAGGGAGATGCCAAATATGTACATTTTAAAGGGCCCCTGAAACTTCCCTTATCTTGCTTTTAAATAGCTGAGCTCATCTGAGCCAGCATTGACCAATCATTGTGTTCATAAATGCCTCAACATACTGATAAACAAGGAAATTAAACTCCATTCTGGGAATTAGTGCATTATTTGGTTTATATCCGTACTTATTACTTATTAAGTTTATGCATTATTTTCCAGGTCCCTCCGGAGTCAAAGGCCAAAAAGGTAGCACTGGACGTTATGGAAAGATGGGTCCCGCTGGACTTAAAGGTATGCTTGAGAAAGAAATTGCAGTTCTGAAAGTAATCAGCCTTGTTTTGTCTAACTGCTTAATAATGCAATAGGCGTCTTTTTTCCTAGGTATAAAAGGTGATATGGGAGATCCAGGACCCAAGGGCCCAAACGGAGAGCCAGGTATATGCCTTTCCGAAATAGAATTCAGTTCATATCAGTTGATAATTGGTTTGAACTCATTAGGAACCAGTTTAATGCTTGGACTGCTCATGTGAATGGCCTCATATTTAATTTGTCTCCTCAGGCGTCCCCTGTGAGTGTGCAACCTTACGGAAAAGGATCGGTGAAATGGATATTCAAGTGGCGCAATTAACCAATGAGCTGAAGTTCATTAAAAATGGTATGTCCGAAAGAAAGAATGAATCAGTCTACCAATGTTTATGAGATTACAATAATGTGATGTTGTCAAGTTGATTCATACAGTTGTTCATTTCGATATGCAGGGTGATTGCACACAGACAAAAGTATTTACCCATTAGCCAGAAGCTCTTTTGTTTGACTGTCAGAATGCACTTATGTGAACGCTGGCTGTTGCCGTGTGATTATAGAAATTCAGATCCTCATTTTTCAGCCCTGCCCTCCCCCGCAGCTGTCGCTGGCATCAAAGAGACAGACAGCAAGGTCTATCTGCTGGTGAAGGAGGAAAAGCGCTACAGGGACGCGGAGGTGTTTTGTCAGGGGCGAGGTGGACACCTGGCTATGCCTAAAGACGCGGCGGCTAACAGAGCCATCGCTGGCTACGTCTCCACAGCTGGCCTCAGTCGAGTGTATATCGGCATTAATGACCTGGAGCGAGAAGGCCACTTTGTGTATGTGGAGCGCTCACCCATGACCACTTTCAGCAAGTGGAGGGAGGGCGAGCCAAACAACGCTTACGATGACGAGGACTGCGTCGAGATGGTGTCTTCGGGCGAGTGGATTGATGTGGCCTGTCACCTCACTATGTACTTCGTGTGTGAGTTTGACAAGGACACAGTATGAGCTTCACTGCCAATCTATAGGGGGAAAGTCCATTTAGACTCCGGTATAATACTCCACAATTAAAGAAGGCTGGAATTTCTATAAAAAGTGAAGTACTTCTACAGCAGTGTGACATAAAAGGCGTCATGCAAAGCTGTTTAAAATCACACTTAGTTGTTATTATACACAGCAGTCCGAACATTTAGGATCAGTAAGATTTTGAAAGTTTTAAGAGCTTACCAAAACTGCATTTATTTGATCAGTAAAAAGAGTAGTTTAAGTATTTTTAAATGTAATTAATTTCTGTGATGGCTGATTTTTAGCAGGCATTACTCATAAATCATTCTTACAGTATATGCCGAATTGCTGCTTAAGAAACATTTTGAATGGAATTTGTACTTCAGGAGGGACATTGGAATGCTAAGGGGTTTTAAATCACACTGCAGGAATATATATACATATATATATCAGTTAATGTATGTAGACCAATCACAATTTAGGCATCTTTACTGTGAAAAGTGGACAACTTGTTTACTAAACTACATTTACTTGTAATCAGTTAAATAAATTAACAAGACTTTCCTTTTATCTTATTATATTTACAATATCAGCATCCACTGATTTGACCTTTTTCATATTGCTTTTCTCTTTTACTACATTTCTTCCCATTCAAATTTGAATTACATGGTTTATTATTAATATACTGAATAGGTCAGCATACTCATAGAACTAGCTAACAAGAGTAAATTTACATAACACAGTCTTCTAGACTGAACTGTAGGGTTGAGGTTAGAAATTAATAGTCAGACAATTTATTCTCCCCAGAAAAAATGACTGGAATGGCTGTCCCAGTTTACCAGTAGTACATCATCCCATTTAATACATTATTCGCAGAATGGAACAATGTCAAGGTCCCATAAAGATCAATAGATGGTGTATATTGTATATACCAATCATATTAAGTCATTTTATAACCTCGGCAGGTTATAAATGTGGTATAAATTGGCTTATTCCATCCCAAAGTAGTTGTTTTTATCAATAGATCATACATTATGATACATGTATTTTATAACTTTTAAATCAATCAGTAAGTATTTGTATATGATGATCAACAGGCTTTGTCTTAAAACTTTAGTTTTTAGTATTTCGATGTATCTTTTTTCTGTAGCACTAATAAAATTCCTTTACTCTTTGCGAGGTTTTATCATTGAGCAAGCAGGCCTATGTTAAAGTAGTGATCTGTCGCTCTCTAGTGGTCACGTGTGGTCACTTTGATTATTTTCTGTACTTACTGTATGTGCTGACAAGGTCAAGCCTTCCTGGAATTAACTATGCATGAAAATATAACAGCAGGCAGGAAATCTGATTAATTTGGGGCAAAGTGGCAATCTGTACACCTCTGTTGCACATATAACAGTGTTTTTCTCATAAATCTTTAAAGATGGAGGGTACTTGAATTTCATAATGGGTCTTTAGAATGAACTTTACAAACATAATCAGGCGACCTGCTTGTGTAAAATGATCTGTTATTCTACACTGGCCATCACACCAAACAGACATAAGGAACCTATCCTGCCATAAACTATATACTGAGACCATAAATCTGCTAATCATCAGTAATAAATCAGCCTGACCAGAGGCAAAAAATATGGTAATAAACATTTGCATTTGACTTTGAAGTTAATGAAAAGATTTATATAAAATAAATAATCAAAAATATTTATAAATAAGTTGTTATATAACAAATAAATAAATATTCTGTTGTAACGTTAGTGGCTAAGTTTTTTCATCGCTCGTTTCCACTGATGATAATAATAAAAAATATAAAGACTATTAACCCCTAAAACAAAACTGGAAAAAATCACGTTGACACCTATAGATGAAACTGATATTTTTGAAAAGCTGACCTACTGTCTCCGACAACAGGAGTAAGTAATACACTGATTAAAATTTAATCTATGGTTTGGCGGTTGTCTAAGACCGCGGCCACTAAATCTCCAGTTACCTCAGAGCACAAACTAGATTAGAACAAACCACTTTTATTAAACCAGCTATTAAAATAAAAAAGAAATCGCTATAACCGATTACGTATAAATAACTGTGTTTGTTCAAAGCGAGTTGAGTCATTGTAACCTAGCATTCTTGCTATTTTCCTAGCATTTCACTCCGTTACTATGGAAACTCGTCCAAAACAACATCTGGCTGCCTCCAGCACGCGGAAGACAACGATTCTTTTAACAACTTTTGGTTGCGGTTACTAAAATTGTGTTTTATTTCTAAATTTAATCTGGGTTTTTCAGCACCTCCCCGTGGATTACCGCAGAGTTGTTTTAGTTCATAATGTCTGGACGGAGTTCTTACGCGCATCCTCCGCCAACCAAAACGGTTGTTGTGTTTAGGAATGGAGATGCTTTTTATCCCGGCCGAAAATTTGTTATCAATCAACGCCAGTCATCCACTTTTGACAGCTTTCTGAATACTGTCACTCGAGGCATCACAGCTCACTTTGGGGCAGTGCGAAATATTTACACCCCTAACAAGGGTCACAGGGTGGCGAATCTGCAGCAGCTGGTGCACGGAGAGAGATATGTGGCAGCTGGAGCAGAGAGACTCAAAAAGATGGAGTAAGTATTCAGCCACATTGTGGTAACGGTGCAGTTATTTACAGGAGAGTAGCTAATGCTGTGGTATTGTGCTGAATGATTGTTTTTTAGCAAATTTTAACATGACAATTCATGTAAAGCAGACTAATACAGGGTAATGTGTACAGAAAGTTTACATTTTACTTAAATAATTATTAGTTTTTATTACATTTGACAATGCAAAACCATCAAAATAATGTACTTATGTTATATTATATTGACTTAATACATTCTCTGTTCTTTTTCTTTGATAGCTATCGTCACATAACAACACAAAAACCTCCAAAACAGAAAAGTGAACCGGTAAGACTCACGGTAACTTCACCATTCTTGATAGAATGATTAAACAAAACATAAAACCTTTTCTCATTCTATCGAGACATGAACGATTAATAAATGGGGACAACTTTATTGATATGTCTATATGTAAACATACCATGGATATGTATGAGAATGTTTTTTTTTACATCAAGAAGGTCAAGAGGAAAACATGTTTTCAGTCTGATTTTTACTGGTGTTCTTCTGCACCCTACGTTTTTCTATTATTGACTGTTACATCTCTCTGAGAGAATATCAGTGTGAGGTTTCTCCAGACTGTAGCGGATGACTGATTTTGTGCCCCTTGTTGCTGAAAAACATGAAGTGCACACGTGTATTGATTTCACTACAAAATCTCAATTTGAGTCAGCTGTTTTATTTTACCTTTCAAACTATCAGGTAGTAGCCTGTGTAGGGCAGTGTCTGAATACTAGAGGAGTTTTCTGACTCCCCATAAAATTATTTTAGGTTATTAATAAACATTTAATGCAAGTACTGTCCAAATGCTTTGTGTTACTTATTAGATACACTTACCTTTAATTAATTGTCATTAGTGTATACAGTAAAATAGTGGCACATTTCAAAACTTCCTTTACTCACAAGAACTTTATTTGTCTGTATATTTGCTTAGTAATCACCAAAGCTGATGTAGACTTGATGTAGACTATAAATGCTGCTTGCAAAGTCATTTGCCTGATAGGGCAGTATAGTAAAAAGTCACTTTCAGATGCAGCCATATTGCACGCTGTTGGTACAAATACAGTGACCATGTGTTAAAACATGAATAAAAAAACTAAATGCTGGTTACAGCTGTTTAACTGTTTACAGTCAGCTGTTGAATCATTTCAAAAGATGTTGTTATGCCACAGTTTAACACAAGGGTGCTCAGCCCTGCTCTGGAGTTCAGTTCCACTCCTGCTCACACACCTGTCTGTAATTTTCATGCAAATTGCAGACCTTGATTATCTGCTTCAGGTGTTTTTCATTAAAGTTGGAGCTGAACTCTGCGGGATTGTGAACTATAGTCAACAGGAGGCACAATATAAGCACCAAAATACTATACTATGATGAAAAATAGAATAAAAACAATAATACTGTTTTGTATTTGAATGTATTTTAAAATGTAGTTTTTCCTCTCATGGCAAAACTGAATTTTCAGAGGCTGATCTGTTTTGCATAGGATTCAAATCAGGAGTCAAAAGATTCCAAGTTTGGACAATTTGAAGTGACTTATTAAGCTAATAGCTTTTACAAACTTCCTCAGAGACCAACATGAAATGGACCATAATAGAGCAATAATCATAAAAATGCCCACTTAGAGTGACTTTGCTTGAGGTTATGGCAGTATATGTCACTGTCTGTCACCCTTTTAGCTCCTTGTTTCCATCTGAACAACAACCAACGCAGCATTTAAGATGGCTGATTGAGGAAAACCAGATGTGTAAATGCCGTAAATGAGCAGTGGAACAGTTATTGTCAGTGATGCTCAGCGGGATCCTGTTGATTTGTCTCCACTGCAGATCCAACCTGTAGTTCACAGCAGAATAATTGTCCCAGCTCGATGGAAAAGAATCAGTAATGAGTCGTGCATCATCAAGTGAGCCCTGCTTTTAATGTGTCCCTATTGGAAGTCTTCTATGGCAAAGCCTCAGGCTACGACAAAGTCTAATTCTTTAAAACTGTAATACTGTCTAATGGTAGAAAATCAGGCCGCTGTTCTTTACTTTATTTAATTATTAATTTCTAATGGCATCTAATTTCCTCATGTTGTTAATCAGTGAACATTGTCTTTAACAAAATATATTTGGAAGCATAAATGTGTGGATTGAGGTCTTAAGTGCTAAATCTGTTTATATCTTGTAGTGTTTTTACCAATGGAGATATCTTGGTTCCACCAACACGAGTGCTGATTCCAAAACACACCCTTGCAAGCTGGGAAAACGTATTGGCCATGGTGACAGAGAGAGTTCACCTTCGTACTGGAGCTGTGCACAGGTACGAGCTACATCTGTATAATGTACGTGTGTAAAAAATATGTATAGTCAATGTTGAGTGATCTCACTCCTTTCAGATTGTGTATGCTGAATGGGAGGCCTGTACGTGGATCGTATGAGCTACAGAACAACCACTATTATGTTGCTGTAGGGACAGAGAGGTTCCGGTCTTTGCCATATCATCTGGCTCCAAGCAAGGGAGTAATCCACAATATCACTGATGTGTGAGAAAGATTATAAGACATGATAATTGCAATGACAGTAATTAACAACTGTATAATGCCCTATTGTTGAAGTTTCTTATAGTTAAATTGCCATCATTAACCTTTTCGCCATTCAAAACCTGTCAGACTACTACTTAAATGTAGTGTACTACTGTATATTTTAAAATATATATTTTTTCCTATTGTGGCAAAGCTGTTTTCAGTGGCCATTACTCCAGTCTTCAGTGTCACATGATCCTTCAGAAATGATTCTAATAATCTGATTTGCTGCTTAAGAAATATTTCTTATTATTATCAATGTTGAAAACAGTTGTGCTGCTTAATATTTTTTGTTAAAACTGTGATGCATTTTACAGGATTCTTTATTCAATAGAAAAAAAAAAACCAGCATTTGAAATAGAAATCTTTTTTTGTAAAATGATTGACACATCTATACATCTTTCCTGTCACTTTTGCTGAACAGTATTTTTTTCATAAAAAAAATGTATATATTAAAAAATAAATAAAATAAATAAATATATATATTAAATATAAAATAAGCAGACAATACATTTAGTAAAAATTTATATTTTTGTAAATTATAGAATGAGTAATAAAATACCAGCCTGTAATAACAAACAAGATTTTTTAAAAACTTTTTTTCACAGAATAAAGAAAGTTAGGTTTGGAACAAGTAGAGTACAAATAAATGATGACAGACCTTTTTTATGGTTAAATGATTTCTTTGTTTTCCTCTTTTTCTTAGGTTCAACAGTGGGATTCATCCAGTTCTAAAAAAAGAAAAACAAGACAGAACTTTGGTAAGGATACTGAAATAATTTATTTAAATTCTTTAACAGATAAAAAAAAATGTATATTATAGATGGCATCTGTGTGATTACATTAAGTAAATATTTAATAAAAATGCTGGTATCGATTTTGCATAGTCAAAGACTAATAGGCTAATTCTTCAGAAGGCAGGGATAAACACAGCAGTGTGGAATGCCATATTAGTCTTATTTGCTCTGTTCTTGAACTGTAATATGGAGATTAAACATGGCGCAGATGTAATGAAGGGGACAAAGACGTATGGGTCCATAAGCAGGCTTTTATTAAAAGACGTGGTCATACAGGCTGGGTCAACAGTGGCAAACAGGGATGAAGAAAAACACAAGAGGAGTCCTGAAAGAATGCATGGGTCGATCGACAATCCAAAAGGCAAGGCTAGGTCGGTACATGGGAAAACACACGGTGAACAAGACAACTAGAACACGGGAACGCTTTGTATAAGGAAACCTTAATACTCGGTGGTTTGACTGACGAACACAAACAACTTTTAAAGGGTTAACAAGGAGTCGGAGCTGATTAATCGCTATGGGAGCTAACAAGGGGGCAGAGACTGAACAGGGGAGACACTGAAACAGTGGGGAACACACTTCGTAATAAGAGTCCTTAGATTACAGTGCAGAAACACAGACGGGGTAACACACATAACTGTCCGGGGTGGAGGGCACTCCTGGCTGGTGATTGTAACAGCAGAGCTAATGTCACAAGTTTACAAGACACCGATCTTGATCAGCACCCATCCCTTTCCCCTCAGACCGAAACCAGTTAGCGAGAAAATTTCAATTTGGGCCAGATATAAATTGGCTACTGTTCATTAGTGTTGAAGATCAGATAGTTGAGAAAAATGTTACTGTCACAGGATCTCAATGTCTCCAATCAAGCTGATACGTGGAAGTGCGAGTTGGGAGTGGGCACATTCGCCTCATCAATCACTGTCTGTAGGAGGTATTGAGTTCTTCTCACCTCTCCTTTTTCAAACTGTCCCAACGCTCAGAGTTTGTGTTACTTGATCAAGTGAGAGCCGAACTCCCTCACCGGGGGAAGGCGCTGAAACCCTCCCCTGAAGCCACAGAATGAGGATAAATTGTTTTGTGATAGTGCGCATGTTCACTTGATGCTTTGGGATGGTCCAGACTACAATAAGAGCTAGACCTGGCAAATAAGTGATGGAGAAAAAATACACACTTAGTGGACTGGGACCCGGAGCTCTCCAAAGTAAAGTTTGAGGCATCTGGTTATTGTGAATAAGAAAAATGACAGCAAACCGTTTGCCTGTTGATGTTAGAAGGGAAAGCTCCTGTGGTTGTTCCATGTGTGTTGTTCTCTAATTGATTTCTCATGCTTCATCAGCTTCATTGAGTGGAGGAAATAATTTGAAGAAAGTGGCCAATTATCTTTGATACAATGAAGATGGAATAGCAATCAAAGTCTCATCAAAGTGTCATTAAATTCCAAGGTGCAGTTCCATAATCTGTTTACATTTACCTGTAATCTGTATTTGTTGAGAGGAGAACAAACACTTTTAAACAATCATGTATTTGTTTTCCCCGCAGAGAATCTGTAATAGTAATTCAAAGCTTTATGCTACCAGACAAATGTTTTGGCAAATTAAGTTAAATTTGTTTCTTGCAATCTTATAAACATAAGCCTTCAGATCTAAATCATCCAAGATCAAAATGTTTTAGTTTTTTTGAATTAATTTTATTTTTTAATTTTAAACTTCTTTACAAACCAAAATATATATATATATACATATACACATTAGTTCTGTAAAATGATTAATCACATCCAAAATAAGTTTTTTTTTTTAAATATATGTGTGTATACTGTGTATATTTATTATGTCTATATAAATGCACACATGTACATGTATATATTTAAGAAAAATGTTGTTTATATATTAAATATATTTATCTGTAATATATAAATTATATGAATACAAATATATACACGTAGTTACGTTTTATTTCATATTTTTTAAATATATACTGTATGTAAGAAAATACTATATATATGTATATATAATATACATTGTACACCTACATATATGTGAACAAAAACTGATTAATCATTTGACAGCACTGATATACATACATATATATATATATTAGTGCTGTCAAACGAATAATCGCGATTAATCGCATCCAAAATAAACGTTTTTCTTTACATAATATATTTGTATGTACTGTGCCTTTTTATTAAGTATATATATAAATACAAACACATGCATGTATATATTTAATGAAAATATGTTATGTTTATAAATTAAATATATTTAGATA
>JAUMHE010000069.1:14085674-14096131 GCA_032359235.1 Enteromius mattozi | reverse complement strand
AACACATATATTATGTAAAGAAAAACTTTTATTTTGGATGTGATTAATCGCGATTAATCATTTGACAGCACTAATATATATATATATATTTTTTTTTATGTTAAAAATAATTAATAAATACATGCATTTTATATAATTATATTATGAAGAATTTAATTACACAACTGTTCATGTATTTGGAGTATGTTTTTAAATAAATTGATATATTTATTTATAAAAATTTAATTTACAACATTGACATTGGTACTTCTACATTGTTATAAAAGATTTCATTTTGTTGCTGTTTTTTTTTTCTTTTTTCTTTTGAACATTTTATTTACTGAAGTGAACAAACGTTTTCAGTTTTGATAATCACAAGAACTTTCTTAGAATGTACTTAGGCGCCCAAATCAGAATGAATAATTTCTGAAAAGCATGTGACACTGAAGACTGGAGTAATGACTAGCAACAACTTTCATATTAAAATATATTAGAAACGGTTAGTTTTAATTTGTACTCAATCAAATAAATCCAGCCTTGGTTAACATTGGAGACTCTTTCTTTCAAAAACATCAGAAACATTCAAATTGAATAAAAAAAACCATTTGAAAGCCAAATGTGAATTGTGGTGCACATGTAATTATTAAATTAAAAATTAATAATTTACTTAATTTTAGAAATTTAAAAAAAGTATTTGTAAAAACAAAACAAAACAAAAATACAATTACATGGCATGTTATGCACTGTATGCTTTCTTTTAGTCCATAGCAGGATATTCCCACTTCATACTGTAGCATTATTTCTTCATTTACCACATGAGGGAGACAAAGACTCAGCTATGGCCTCCACAGACCTCCTCTACCAAAACACCTTTCTTTTCTCTGGCTTGCTGCTTACATTCTCCAATGATGTCATTCCATTGTAAACATTTTGATAATGAAACTGAATTAAAGAATTGTTCTTCCCCTAGAAATCAATACAGTATACTTAAACCTATATTTTTTTTGTCATGTAAACTGCATGGAGGTGGCCGGTGTATTATTAGAAATCTCTGTCTTTTTTTCTTTTTTTCTGCTCAGTATTTTTTTTTTTCATGTGACAGAGCTGGCACTGCTCCGGCAGATGAAAGCAGTAGAACAGCATTTGGTGTTTATTCTCCTACTGGTCTAACAGATGTTGAGCGAGGTGTCAGCAAAGTTGACATGGGTGAAAAAGTGCAGCAGCGACAGAGATGATCACACCCTTTTGTACTACAGGCCACACGTCCATGACTGTGACACGCAGAGGCAGTAAAGCTGTTCAGACCCTCTCTGTGGCACTGTAGGGTGTAGCTGTCCCCTCATATCTCCCATGACTTGCTCATGTCAAACCTGCTGCTGTCCCTGTGGTGGCTTCCTGTTTTGGAGAAGCATTGGTTTCTCTAGGGGATTGGTAGAGACACCCATCCAGCTGCTCTCTGTCAGGCCTGTCCTGTGTAGGCAGGGGGAGTGGTTCGCTAATACAGCAGGGGGTCTTCCACGCCTGGCTTCAGAATCATTATCACATTGCTATGGATTGAAGCTACCATCCCCCAGCTTTCCATGTTCTTTTATGCTTGAGTTAGTGTAAAGGACACTACAACCTGTTCTTAGGCCAGGTGTAGATCTGGTATTAAGATATCAGCTGATTCCATCAGAAGTGGTCAGATGAGACAGGTTGAGTTTTTACAGCCACTAACGCGCAAAGCTCTTTGTTCTCCATTTATACCTGTATTTGGTGTCATACCAAAATCAACCACCTAACAGATGTTAATAACTATAAATAATAACTAATAACTATTTATAATGGGCCTTAGATTAGTGATTAGTGGAAAATGTCTTATTTGGCTCCTCAAATGTTAATTGGGTCTTTTTTTCCCCTAGAAATGAACTCAGACTTTCTGCCTTGGTTAAATGAGAACTTGTCTCACTTATCCAGACTTATAACTGTCAACATAAAGTCTGGTCCAAATTGCAGCTTAGACTGCTATCTGTAGTAGTCATACATTAGACATGAAGCCTCTCAAGTTCTATTTACGACTGGGGAAACTCAGATTTTAGACTCTGTTTATACATGTATTTAGAGTCGGTCACTTGTAATCGACTTCATGACATGCATTTTAATACAAAACATGTAAACACCGTATTTGATAACAGAGTTTCTGATTTTAACAGGCTGTTAATTTTAGACATGGTGGAAGAGAGAACTATTGTAGTGGCTAAGTTTTAATACAGTTACATTTACAGTTACATACCATTACAACAGTTACATTGATTTACTTATTATATTTACATATGAGTATAACGACTTTGATGCATATTGTACTGTATGTATTTTCCACTGTGCAAACAGCATTTGTTTGACCGAAATTCCTAGATAGAATGTTTATATGGCTGTCACCAAATGTGACACAGCATTTTATTCAATATCCATTTGATATTGACTTTCCATTTTGGCTTTAATAAGATTTCCCCTAGAAATAGTCAACAACGAACATGGTGTCCTCCATAATTCCTATTCTTTCTGACATCAAGGCACTTGAACCCGACAAAATGTAATTACAACTTGAGAAGTGGAAAGTAGGAAATTTTAGCACATGAAGGCAGCATTATTCTGGTCAAGATGCCCACTTAGATGGAAAGAGAATCATCAGTCCGACATAAGTGACCAACCAGAGTTTATGTTGCATTTACATGGTTTTATTTGAAAGAGACACCTGATTATACAATAATTGATAGGTGTAGAAAAACTGAATGTTTTCAGTGATTGGATTGCATTATCCTGGCATCACATCCAGCCAAATCCAGTGATTAGTTCTTCCTCATTGTATTAACAAAGCACCTTCTAAATGTGCATCTGTTAACGAGCAGACTAGTGAATACATAGCCACCCAATTGGATTGGAACTGCTAATTTTTGAGCTGCGTTGCCAGTTTTGTGCAACATGAGTCAAATGGTCAGTGAACAGGCTTTGAGTGCTCCACCGGGAGACTTTCTGCAGCTTGGACTAAATTAAAAGTGATCTTGGAACTACTCAGAAACTCACTTACTCTCATTAATATCGTAACAGATTAACAACTTCCAGTTTCCAGATTTTGAATTTGGCACGTTCATCCTAACTGAACTGAATATTCCAGCAGAACTTTTGACCATTCTGTTGTTTTATTTCTCCATCGCCCACCAACATCTGTTCAAATTCAAAGACATGTCAGGCAGAGTTTGCTTTAAAAAAGTGAGTAGAACAAATATTCAGCTATTCCCCAGGCCCCATGTTAGTGGGCTTGCAAACACCATTGCCCGAAGTGTGTACCAATGGAAGACGGAGATCAGTGAAGTACCCCCAAGCTGCCTCTCTATGGAGCCAACTAACAGTGGCAAGAGCTGGAGAAAAATGTATTAAGCCTTCTCTTTCCCTCACTGTGCCAGAAATGGCTCACCTTGCTCCCAATGGTAGATCCGGTATGCACTGACTGCTGGAAGAAAATTACCTTTTGTGGGAGTATTAATTCAGACATGCATCCTGCTGTCAAAGCATCACTCTAAACTCCTCTTCCCACTGTTCTGTCTCTCTCTGTGTCTCCAGTGCCCCAGTCTTCTTTTTTCATCATCAATAACTGTCTGCTGCCTGCTGAAGAATAAGTTATTCCCTCCAAGTCTCTTTTTTTAAAGCTTGTTTGGATCCTCATTGTTTGATCTGGCTTGATAAATAAGACTATTGCAGTAAGAAATTCATGGCTGCCCTGTTTCATCAATAAATGATTAGTTTGCTGTGCTCTCTGGTGATTGATAGGTTGTGCATGGGATGTATTGGAACCAGATGAATTCAATACCGTGCTGGTCGCTGGGGAGCTACAAAGCATATCAGCTCATGAAAAATTGAGGTCAATGGAAAATGTGAAAAAGAGAGTAAAAGAGGAAGAACGAGCAGTGCTCGAAACACAGTTGTTTCTTGTTATCAAAGGATTGTAGACACACTTTTAAGCATCAGATCGAATCAAAGCCATGTATGGTCTTTATTTGAAGATTGCTTTTTCTACTCTCGTAGTTCGCAAAACCAGAAGTGGACAGCGCCGGCTCCGTTTTTTATGCCAGACAGCCCGGGCAGGGCTCGAAAATCCCAGATCTCTTTGCTACGGCGGGTGAGTGTGGCAAGTTGTGATACGATTTTCCTTCTGCTCCCTAGAGCTCCGTTTCCCGCCTCTTCCTTCGGCAGATACAGGCGTTTTACATAATTGCTGATAGGCACTGTGGCTGTTGTTTTTATAGAAGTCTTTCTCCTGTCTTGCTCTCTGTCTTTCTCTTATACCATCTCTGCTGTGTGATTGTGATGCATTTATGATTAAGGGAGTGAGAGAGAGTGGCAAAAAAGAGGGATCTTGTACTCTTGCATGTGTACGGTGCAATACAGCGAGCGCAGGCGTGTGTGTGCCACAAATTGCTTTGAATTGACAGGCTGTTCTCTAAAGCCCACCTACATTAGGGAAATACACTCTCATTCTTGGATAGAATGCCGTCCTGTGAGAGGAATATTGAAGCTCAGCATGGATTCAAATGCTGCAGAGGGCTTTAAATCATAGATAAATTCAATCAGGCCATTTTGTTTAAAATGTATGCAAGTGCCTTGTTAGCTATGCCAGGGAAAACAAAATGTTTCCATTTTTTCTGATAGGTAATCAAAATGTTCATAAGTTATTCATGAGAAATCTCTCTCTCTCATTCTCTCTGATTTTTCTTTATTGGTTCTCTATATTAGGTTCTTTTCTTTCGCTTTCATTCACCAAGTCTCTCTTACTCTGTTGCGTATAAAGACTTACATCATAACTATCGTTTTTGATACCATTATTGCGTAATATGTTATGCATAGTCGTTATGCACCAGTGTTTGAGTTCATATCCTGACTGTATAATATAATATAATATAATAAAACATAATAACAGTTCTTTTTGGTTCCAGAATCTGATTGGCTGAGAGGAGTGTGATATTCTAGTGATAATAGAACTACAACCGCTTTACCCTTTGTATCACTCCGCTTGTGATATTTCTCACAGCCAGTGTCATGGTGGATGCCCAAATCCAATAATTTTCCAATAATAATCCAATAATCCAACCAATTGATAAACAATACTGTTTTGTGTCACGAATGCTGTTTTAAGAGTTTTGAGGCAAGAATGTACTTTTGTAGACTTAAAATTTGCAGTTTGTAAATAAACATAACATCTGTTTGGAAATTTGCTTTGACGTTTTTAGGAGAAGTGAGCTCCAGGGCGTCAGCTCTAGATTAAAGGATAGTACGACAAAAATATCTCTTTCCTCGGTAGATTTTTAAACTAACGTTTAATTGTGAATAGGAGATTGAGCTGAAGAAGGAATGGTGTATCTGATGCAGGTAATTTCACATTCGCAGTCCATCTCTCATGTAATACACATAATAAAGTGAGCTTTTAATACAGGAGTACAAGACGTTTTCTATTAAACAACTTGACGTTCTTTAGTTACTAGTGATGTTTTCGACTTAGTAAAAGAGGCTAGGCCTCAGCTATCAATTAGAGATTTGAATCCATGGTGGAAGGAAGTATTTCTGCACAAAAGAGGATTTTTAAAGTCACTTCATTGTTGTTTCTTATGTATTTACACACTTGTGCTGTCGAGCTGTTGTATAAATGCAATATCGCACTCATAACCTTGTATATCAGCACACTGTGATTACTTATTGCACTCGGCCGGAATCACAGCTCTGGCTATATGCAGTGGTCATATTGCAATGCTACTCATGTGATATTGCTCATACAATATAATATTTTGGGTCAGCAAGATTTTTTGAAAGTAATTATTACTTTTATTTAGTATGCATGGATGAATAAAACTGATCAAAAGTGACAGTAAAGACATTTATAATGTTGCAAAACATTTATGATTTAAATAAATGTGGTTCTTTTGAACCTTCTGTTGAGTAAATGAATGCAGTTTTGGTGAGCATAAGGCTGGCCACACACTTGAAGGTTTTAAGGACGATTTTAAGCCCCCAAAAAGGATTTTTTTTCCAAAATATCCTCTGTTGTGTGATGTCATTACAGGTATTTAACTACTCCCGTTTGAGACGGAACATCCCTAAACTCAAATATTTGATATTTGTGACTCTTGATTGGGCTGCCTCTGATGTGATACAGCCAATGAGAGTGAGTTGAATCATCTAGTGTTCACATTCAGAGGATTATAAGGGTAAATCTGTTGAAACTATCTTCAGTTCACTGTTTCAGATAAGATTTTAAAATCATCTTGTGTGTCCCAGGCCATAGAAAGATAGAATTCTCCTGATTGATTGTCTAATTGTCATGAGTGCCCTCTAGCGCCACTAGAGACTGCTCGCTTCACTTCACCTTCCCTGGGGCTCATTCCATCATGGACTTCATTTCCCATCATGCACTGCACACCCACACCTGTTCTCATTTAGCAATCATCACCTTCAGCTGTTGTCCGTCACTACACCCTCTCTCACCCATTATTTAACTGGTTCATTTTCATCTGTTCAACGCGAAGTACAGTATTGACCTGCATAGGCAATTTCAAGCGTTCTTTCTAGTGTTTGTTTTGTTTGTTTTGACCAAGTTCTGTTTTCTGACTCTGTGATTGTTCGCCACCTGCCTCGACCCTTTGTTTTGTATTTTTGACCACGATTCTACCTTGCCTCCGTTGTACCTGTCTGTCTGTGATTTTGACCCTGCCTGTTCACCATTGAATAAAAGCTCTTGCACATGGATCCGAACGCTCATGCCACAGTCATTACACTAATATATTGATCTACAACAATATTCATTTTATATAAAATATTTTAAATAATTCATTTAATATTTATTTACAAAATTTGTGCGGCCTTTTATTTTTTTTCCTCATTTGTTGCTTAAATATGTATATATTTTGTTATATTCAAAATCCGTTTGGCTCACAAATCTGATGGGGCACAAGTGAATGAGATTGACACTTTTTGTGCACTGGATTAACTGAACAAGACTTTGACTGAGCAAGTGCATTGTGTCTTTTACATGCCATGAGGTCATTCAGTGAGTAATTGCAGGCACTCCGGAGCTGCCATCACTTTGCTTATAAGAGCCGAGCCAGCAGTCCTTGTGATGGAGTTGAGTTTCCCTCACTCATGCAGATCTCGCATTAGCCTCGGACGGTATGTCTGCAGCCATGCTTATAAAAGCCCCTCGATGAAGGCTCATACCTACTCTGGACACTTGATCATGTCCCATGGGGCAGAAGATCCACATAATGCCATTCCTAATGGCAGAAACCGAAAAAAAATAAAACAAGAAACCTCCTTTTAACTACATCAATCGCTGCAGAGGGGTAATCAAACATGCCATGACTGCGAGAGCCATTCCCATCACCTACTGGAGGAGGAGTGCATCTGCTGTCAGCCTATCATTAGCCAAGATTGTCTTACCTTTGAATGTCAAAGGCACCAATGAATGCAGTTTGCATCTCAGGATCAAGAAAGCCCATTAAATGCTTTGTAAAGTGCTGAGCTTGAACAGACTTGATTTGATGTGAGGTGAAGTGTTCTGGGTAATGCTAAAGGGTGTTTATCACTTTAACCCTCATGTCTTGTCTGCTGAAACAAGATGTTTCGTCTCTAGACAGGTTTTTTTCTTTGTCTGTGTTAATGGCCTATGTTTTGAGAGAAGATATTGAGCGTTTTGTAACAAACATTAATTGATTTGTAGTTGCAACAGAGCTTGTCTATTTACAGTGTCATTTTGTTCACTGCGAACATCGAAGTTCAGTAGTGGAAACAGGCTCTCAAGGTTCTTACTAATGGACTAATGGACTTAATGCTCTGATTTTAAACGGTTTCTATCATGTGGGCCGGTGAAAAACATGCATCTCCTATTTCTTTACCGTAAAAACCTGAATGGTTGCGTTAGATTAAATATTTATGATGATAGTTGATGCATTCCTGAACTCTTCTAAATTTGAAACTTTGGATGCTTTTAAAAATGAAGAGAATTTTGAGTACTAATGGATGCATCCAACATATGATCAGCATGTAATTAGGATTTATCGCCCTCTACAGAAAAAAGTGTCTTCAGAGCCACCAACAAAAGGAAGGAGGCAGTAGTAGCGTCTGAAGTACTGGAAGACAATAATATGAAGGTGGATCTTCCTATTGAACAGGTGAAAATTACAAGCAATATACATGATGTCACATATCAGTCATGCAGATTATTGAATACCAAAATTAGGATGCAGCAACGACAAAGTCGAATGCTTTCTCCTCCCACAGATGGAAGTAAAAGAAGTTGAGGAGGAACAAAACTCCTTCAAAGAACCCAGACTAGGAAGTGATAGCCCTGCCAAAAACTACCATCACAATGCAGCATTTTCAACAAGGTCATCCCCTTCCAGAACTAATAAGGTAAACACAACACACAGCATAGAATCTATCTATATATTAATGTATATAAATATATAAACATGTTACTTTTGCTTTGACCACTGATTCTCTGAGATTGCAATGCAGTAAATTTAAACACAATGCATTTCAACAGATCTCAGAATATTCCTCAATTATGAAGGAGTCAAGAGACCTCCAACATAACAGTTATTAAAAACCAGATAACTTATTACTAAGATTACTAAGATTACTCAATTACTAATGTTCTATTAATGCTACTCGAAGAATGTTTGTTCATTAATTTGAGAGAATCTTGCCAGAAAGCAACTTCTGAGAATGTGCCCTGTTAGCTGTGTTATGGCTTTACTGGGTATATCCCACACTGCAGCACATGTCTGTCATATTCCCTCTCCATTATGTTCACAAAGTAGATGAGTTCATGAGGAGAGAGGCAGCGATTTGCCTTTTTCTTTTTTTTTGGCTGTGATCTAACCCCATAAAATTAGCCCATTTAGATACAGCAGTTATTGTGGCCAATAGTCCTTGACTCGTTATAGTGTGAATCTCATAACATTGATGAACAGACTCAACAATGCTTTGGAATATTACAATGGCGTGCAATTTCACAGTGCTTTGAAACAGGAAGATATCGAGTCTTATTTAAACAATCAATAACATGCAGCATTCCATTTAATGAAAACTATAATTTCAGACAAAGGCAATTACACCACTGGGTATTGTTTTGGTGCTGTGACTTTCTGCTGTAGTCGGCATTTTCATAATAAAGATATTCTTATCGGAATAATTATTGACTGGGGAGTGCGGTTATTACCTTGTTAAGGACCTCATCAATAGTATAATTCATTTCTTATCACATTTAGTCCTGCATGGAGATTGCCAAATCGAGGGTGGCTATAGATCTCGGGAATGGACCATGTGTAATAGTGAGTAGTAATTCTCACCAGTCCAGCTTCAACTAATTGGCAGAATCATCATCACCGCTCAAAACATGATTTGATTTACAAGAGCAGATGAGGGCTCCTTTTTATGACCGTTCACTGTGTCGGTACTAAAGACATGTAAGTGCTAATCTTGCAGGACTTGCTCAGAAGGACTGCGTAATGTTAACCATTAACCATGTTTCCCAGCACTCAACAATGTCCAATAAATATTCGCACACTGAAGGCTTGTATTCCCATTGCACACATAGCTGCGACATGCTGTTCTTTTCCTGTCCAGCCGTGTTTATTATCCGGCATCGTAACGCTTGATTATGACCCTCGAATAGATCTATTTCATAAGATTCTGACAGTAACGTGTACTTTATGGCCTAGATATTTTGTGATAATGAGTTATTATGAAGCTGCAGTGCGTTTCATATCGAGGTGGCGGTTTTAATCTGCCGTCACAGAGTTGATATATTTCACAACGGCAGCCTTAGTGAGAACAAAGCATAACAAATATGTTGTTGCAACAGAACCTGAGCTAAGTAGGCAAACAATCATAATGTAAAAATGCTGCTATAGTGAGGAAGTGCTCATATCCATAGACCCTCTGATGTTTAAAAGCATGTAATTTAAGAAGGGTTCTTAAAAGCGTGATATATTTGAAAGCGTCTTAAGACATTTCATTCACTATATATGAGTCATGCCTCAAAATAAATATTACCTCATCGTTGACGCGCCTTTGAATTATATGGCCTGCTACTGTTACTAGAGTTACGCTTTTTATTGATGAACAGATTCAATTATATGATAGTGTTTTAGTCAGAACCGCCTTCTTAACAGAAATGATGCCATTTTTGATTTGCATTAACACACACTGAACCCGAAGCATAGAAAATATAAAAGCTAATCTGTCATAAAGACATCAAGATTGTTTACAGTTATTGTTAGCAAAGCAAGTGCAGTGATTTTGCTTTTATATATATATATATATATATATATATTTAATTAAATTGTATGTGTGTGTATATATGTATATATATATATATACACACACACATACAATTTAATTAAATAGACAAATCACAAATCTCTTTTGTAAAAAAATCATTATATATA
>JAUMHE010000069.1:14035914-14081551 GCA_032359235.1 Enteromius mattozi | reverse complement strand
GTTACATACTACATACACATCTAGTTACTATGAAAGTACACAGGTATAAGGGACACTTAATATAAAGTGGGACCAAATACGTTTTATGTATAAAGTAGAGCTGTAGTATACTTTGCGCACAAAGTATAGCTTCATAAAATCTACTGGTGAGCAAGTAATGTTGGATTTTTCCAAATCTTTTCTGATAAACAAACAAAATCAGCTTGAATGGAATAGAGTGCATTTTAATTTTCAGCAGAATATCCTTTTTTGGTGAACTATTCCTTTAACTCATATAATTAGTTACATACAGTACATAAAATCTTTGCTTAGATCTACAGTTAATGTCTTAATACATGCATAAAATGCAATCCAAACACAATCCAAACACTTTGTAAAGCATCCCAATTGACCTGATTCTCATTTATATAGTACAAATGTAGTATAGTGAATGAGTAAAAGCCATATTTCTTTCTTTTCGCTTCAAAAGAGGCATTAGCCTGACTTTAATATATCATTTTAAGGCGTTACTTGACAGCTTCACTAAATGAGGATCGTACTGCATTGAAACATAATTAGATCAAAGGATGAGATTCTGATTTATGTTTTCAGGACACCAAGGGGGAGGAGATGCCCTCAAAGAAATGTGGAATACGATCGCATATGTCTAAGTTTTTAAAGGGTAAGTTCCTAAATACCTGGTAAAACAACAGCCAAAATTCCTGGGGTGCAAGTGTACATGATACACTTATAAAGAGACCACTAACATGCTAATCATATATCACCATGTTCTTGATTACAAAATAACAGTTTAGACACATCCAGCTATTGATACCGTATGAGATCATCACAGTGAATATTAAATTAATATTTCACATTCAGAATGTACCCAACATCAATGAAAATATCTATATCATTTTTACACCTCTCTCTCTCTCTCTCTCTCTCTCTCTCTCTCTCTCTATATATATATATATATATATATTATTATTATATTTTTTTACTGTGAATAAAATGAACCATAACAAAAAAAACAAACAAACAAAAAAAAAAAAACAGTTATGGAGTCAGTTATTCTCATTTTAATTTTGTGTAACTTAATGCACTACAATAACTAAAACTGAAATAAAAAATCATAAAAATATAGACATATCTAAAATATAATAATAAAATTGAGAAGTTTGCTATACAATTAAAATGAGAAAATATAAAAATAATAAGTAGTTTAAACTATTAATAAAAACTAAAATATACCACAACAAAAATTCTTCATTTGTTTATTATTATTATTTTTATTATTTATGATTATCTTTTTGTATACTGACATGTGTTTGATCATCTTCCTTGAAAATATTTAATAATTTACCTTTACATTGTACACTGACACTGTGAATATGTGTACTTCCATACTATACATTATGCAGCGAGCACTACCTCAATTAAGTAGGGTGTTCAAAAACTCAGTATTCAGCGATACTAAGATGACATGCTGCATCTCCTGGGATGCAAATATAGACACTTTGCTATCCCATAAGTCCTTGGTAGCTGAGGAGTCGTCAAACTTGACCAGTTCCATACCAGAATTGTATAGGTTGAAGCCATAAGCTTAACAAATGCAGGCAGGGCCTCCTGGGTGAATATAACCACACCATTATCCTGCTTATGATGGACACCAAACACCATCTCAGCATGCTTCCTTATGTAAATTCAGCCTTTAAAGCTTCCATTTGTTTCCCATTCTCTTAATAGCTTTATCTCTCATGCAGTAACTGGGAGAGATACAGTCATTTAGATGTTCTCATGGCAAGTTCTGCTAGATATGGGGTTGTAAACATCTGAATGACACACTAGATGCAAGACATTTCTTGTATTTTTCTTACTGTAGTCTTTTTAAGTTCTTTCTTTTTGGTTCTAAACTAAAATCTAGCATTTTACTCAAGAAGAAGACTTCTGAAAGCTGCCTGTTTAATATCAAAATGTCTAATCCATACCAGACCTCAAAATTGATGGCAGCCCTCCAGGGTTCATTGGAAACAGGAAACTCTTCACAGATGTAAAAGTACATCCATGTTTTCTTTGGATTTTGATTGGGACTGGGGCCTAGGGCTCATTTAGTGTAGCATTACACAATCTGCAGTGTGTACCACACTAGTTTGTATCTTCTTTCATATAACAGGAATAATGAACACTAATCATGTAATATGCAGTAGTCATGTAATGGGTGTATCATATGTGATGGTGTCACTTTTAATGTCCTATCAAACAGTTTTCACAAAATGATTTAACCTACTTTTTTATTCCCATTTTAGACAAGACACTTGCTTTTTCATATACTAGTAAGATTTGAGATTTTGGGATATTTGGATTTACATTACATGTTGTTTTAGACTAGTGGAAAGAAAATATCCAAAGTACAAGAGTTTATTTTATTGCACTTTATCTTTGCATTCAATTCATATCTTTAAAAGAGCTTTTGTTTTCCTCTTGCATTGAGCCATAAATCTCCACTTCAGTACATCTTAACAGATTTATTCTCATGTGTTCTGAAGGATTTTACTGAGGGGTTTGTCTGTATGTCATACTTTTTTAGATCTTAATCCTAAAAACTTGTTAACAATACTGTTAACATTATTTCCAATTTATGAAGTGTATACGAACCTTTAATATGTCAACAAAATGAAGAATTTTGGAACTTGCTTTATCCAGTGTTCAGGTTTCTGTTCTGGAAATTTATGCAGATGAGTACATATTTAATTAGATAGATTTCCATATTCAAACATGCAACTTGCAATTTAAAAAAAATGTTAGCAATTCTTAATGTAATCAATTAACTGGAGAATTATGGTGATATTTCTAAATTATTTACTCTAAGTACCTGGGGTGTCTTGCCTTACAAAGTTTCAAACTTATATGAATCAATAATATTTTTTTTATAAATATTAAATAATGCACTTTTAGTCGTCATCAGTAGCCTGTGGAGTGGGTTGCCATGTCAAGCTCACTCTGAACTTGTAGCTCTCAATTACTAATATCATATTTTCTAACTTATGTCTTTTTTTTTTTGCATTTATCCAGAAAAGAAAAAAGTAACCTTGAACTGCGGACCTAATGGCTTTTAAATAACAGGTATGTACTGAACGAAAAGTTGTATATTCAGTTTGTTGCATTTCATGTGAAATTAAATGTAAACAAAAGTTATGTGCCGTCCTTACAAATTAGAAATCCAAGTCAAAAATTTGAACAAGAAGAGTTATTCTGAAGCTTTCTGTTTTATTCATATATATGAAGATTTCTGGTCGATGAGGATGTTCACTTGCATGCCACAAGCAAGACATTAAAGATTTTCAAAGCATCTCACCATAGCTTCAAACATGGAAAGAAAATAACATGTTCGGAAGACCTTGTATGAGGAGACGGCGCTGTCTCTGTGTGATCTCAGCTGCTGTTCTTCTGATGATGGGCTTTGTGAAGTGCACAACTGCCCGGTTACACTTTATTTTGATTGCCAGTTTACTCTGTTCGAAGCCAGCTTTGAAGCATATCTCGAGATGAAAGCCAAACTTCTCCAGCGAGTCCATTGTAGATGGGGTTCCATATTTGCTTCAGGCACCAGGAAGACCTTCTATAATCTCCCAATACTGGCATGAACATAATATATAATTTATCACACAATGCACTGCATTCTACAGCCTAATTCAGGGGCCCTATTTGTTCCCTTGTTGACAGACTCCGCGGTTCATCCATGTTTTTTTTTTTTCTTTAAGGTAAGCCTTTGATGCATTCTGTGCGCTTTGATAGCAAGACTGCCTGTTGTGTTGAATATCCTAATGTTGGTGTGTCTTAAACTAGATATGGGTAATATGGGAGGTCACTAAAACCCCTGCAGTTGTGGCTCTTTCATCCACCAAGACCCTTTTGGAGATGAAACAATCTTATAAAGCAAATAAAAATGTCTTTATCTTGACAAGCCCACTGTGGATATATAGCTTCTTATGTCTGGAATGTATTACATAGTTATGCATCGCTATTAATATTGCATGGGCCCTCACACTCAGTACATAGTAAGTTGCCTAATTGCAGGAATTAATATTTAAGAAGCAAAGGTCTTGAGTGGGAACCATCGTGGCGCTTTTGATAAATTATTTTACGCGATTAGTTTTTAATCGCATTAACTTTTTGTGGAGGGTGGGAGGTTACAAGTCTATGAAGCTAGTATTTTAATAACGGGGTTATTGCTTGAGGTTTTAATCCCTTGGATGGACTGCCACTAAGCCATGAATCAACAAATTAAACATGCGGCTTGCAAAGTATCAAACAAGTATTGAACAGGGACTAATGATTGACCTGCAGGTCATGGTTTATGTCTTTGTTCGCGATGGGGAATGCAAAATAATTTCTCAGGCCATCTCGGCTCGCGGCTTTGTAATTGTACACTATGTAAATGTGGCACTTTTAGAAGGACAGTGCTTGGCCTTCAACCGAATGCTCTTATTAAAACGCTTTGATGAAGTGGAGGAACACACATCCTTCCTAAATCCTTGGGTTCACCCCTATGTTAATGGACCAGAAGCTGAGGTTTAATTCACTTTGTTCATTTGTGAAATGGGCGTATAGATAACTTAGTCTGTGATTGATAAAACGTACCGACACATCATTGTCAGAGTGGCCGATGACATCATACAAGCTCTGCTTTAGCATTGCAAGGACAACATACCTTTTTTTATGTCACATGCTATAGTCTGCCCTCTGCTCTAAGATCAATGGTTATTGAGTATGATATCATAATGCACAAAGACATATTTAATTCAAATTGACATGCATGTCTTTTAAAAAAATGGTTGGGTCTTTAAGACATAAAAATAGCTTTGCATGAAGTTATGTGTCTGATGCTTTTAGTATTTTGAACATTGGCTGCATTAAGATCAGCTGGATCATACTATGATGCTCTAAGATAATGTACTACTTTAAGATGAAATGTGAAAGAATGGGAATCATAAAGAGATTTAATGATTCATTTCTGGCTCTGATTTGGATTCCTCCAAATGATTCTAGTTCCATAGTGGTTTGATTAACGATTCTCACAGACACACATTGAGCGAAGAGAGTTTTCCAACATTAAGATACTCTGTGTCTCATTCCATAAGAATGAGAAAAAATAAAAAAGTTATATATATATATATATATATATTATATTTTTTAAAATGATATATATTTGAAAAAAGGAATGCTATTTTATTACCAATTGAAAAAGATTCAGTAAGTCAATTATATTCTTGCAAAACGTAAATCAAATGTTCATAAAATACAACTCATGCAGTTCTGTATTTATTAAATTTATTAATGAAAAAAATAATTAATTTTAATAAATTATTTATTAATTTAATGAATCTGCATTTAAAGGATGTATTCTTTACACTACCATTGTGTTCAGTAGTATTTTTATTTATTCATTTTTGACTTTCAGCAAAGATTCATTACATTTTTCAAAAATTTTACATGGTTAAAAAATGTTTTTTATTTCATTTTTTATTTTTATTTTATTTTCTATTCATTAAAGAATCCTAAAATGATCAGTTTACACAACAAAATTAGGCATATGTGTTTTTAACACTGATAATAATAATAATAATAATAATAATAATAATAATAAAATTTATACAGTATTACTATTATTTTTACTGTATTTTTGTGAAATGCAGCTATGGTGAGCATATGGCACACACACCACAAAAAAGAAAATCTAATCAATCCCAAATGGCAGTGTATGTATATTGTGTATTTTTTTTTTTTAAGAAAATAGGATAGAATGGTTCTTGGTTCCCATCTCTAATAATAATGTGTGTTTTCAAACGGGTTTCCTCAAATACCGCCTCAGCCATTGGTCAGACAACAGATCCCAAACTCGCTCCAAATTTGGCCAGATCAAAAGTCAGAGATCTGACATGTTCGCATGGCCTTCTTAGCCCTTGATAATAAATGTCATAACTACACCATCTGGCAGCAAAAAGCATCTTTCTCCATTGATGGCCATTAATAATTAGCCATAATATTTGACTAAAAATGTTGTCAGTAATGAAATAGTAAACTACCTGACTTTTCAAAATTCTAACGTAAGATCTAACATAAGTTTGCCTAAAAGTTTTATTATGATGACTGCCAGATGGTACAGGATCATGTCACACACCTTTGGGATATATTCGCCACTTATTAGCAGGAGTTCAGACAACCTGTCTCAGAGCATTGTGTAGCTGTCATCTTAAACCTACTTTACAGCTTCACTTTCAGTTAATTAAATGCCTAACCAAAAGTATCAAAACCCAGTTTATGTTCATTCACCTTGAGCAGAGTCTTTGAAACTAGTAATGCAGACATTTAGAGTTATGCAAGTCCTTAAATTGATCCCAGCTGAAATAAAAGCACCCTGTTCCTTCGGTTAACAGAATCTCCTCTCTTGATTGAAATACCACGAGTCTTGGAACTGCTGGAAACGTACAAGTCTCTCTCTCTGAAAATGCTTTTTAGCACTGACATCATGCAGAGCCACTAGAAAGGCTTTGTTTTTTTCCAGACTGCCATCCGCTTATTTCTTCTTAATGACTGGAAGAAGGGATAAAAGCCCCTAGTGTATGATAAGATGCCAGGCAGGGAGACGGTGGTGTTGCAGGGGTTTGTGCACTGATTAGATGCTCTGAGGAAATATTCTAAAAATAAAAGGGAACAGATTGGTCTATGGTGATATCATTCTTAGCTTGGCCTGGTAAGGGTTACCGCATCATTCTCAAGTAGACACGAGGTATAGAACATGTTAACACCCTTAAAAAATGAATTCATTTAAATTATATTGCTACATTTTAATTACATATTTGTAAATATTTGGATCATTGTATTTTATTATATTTTGAATTAAGTTTTTAATTAAATTTTACATTTCATTTAATTTCATTTCATTTCATTTTTGGATCAGTAAACAAGTCGTTATTTTTTTTATTTTTGGCCAGTTAAGACTTTTAAGCCAAACTTAGCCACCTTATGGCTTCCAAAGACTTTACATAAAGTGCACAAGTCATATGGACCACTAGTTTATGTGTCATTTTTAACTCTTGACGTGTCACGTCGAGATTCTTCAGCTTGTCTAATTTTGTGTTCCACAGAAGAATAAAAAGTCATGTAGGTTTGGAACAACATGTGAGTGAGTAAATAATGACAGAGACTGATTTTGAACTGAACTTTGTTAATTGTTATTAGTGTAGAGTATTTAGCACAGTAGAGGGAGCCAGTGGTATTCAAACTCATTCTCCTGTTTTGTCTTTCTCACCCTCCTAACATACTCTGGACCTACATGTATACAAACCTGTATCCTCAGGAAGATGGATGCATGTGTTCCCAGGGCAGATGGCCATGATGCTTTGCTATGCATATGGCTCACGGATTACCACTCCAGCAGGGTGTCAGAACTGATGAGGCAGCACTGGAGCAGAGTGTTGTGCCATTTGCATTTGAGCTTTACTGCTTAGCTGCATGGATGGCCACGCTGCTTCTCATGCTTAATGTCAGAGGCTGAATCCTGAACACAAACATGTGTCGGAGTGCAACCCTCAGGACTGCTTTCCATACAGTTTTTCTGTACTGTAGGAACAAGCATTTGGATGCATCTCACTAATTTGAATGTTAATGCCTTTTAAATTCTAATTATATACTAATTTGAAATTTTTAAATGAACATTGCTTGAAAGTTCTCTGTAAACAGTTAAATTAGCTTTGGAATCATTTTCATTTATCATTTGGATAAAGTGGAATGCCACTGTCATATCGTTATTGATAATCATCTAACCCTGTCATTGTTTGTAAATACTGATAGGTTTTTTTAAATTGTGCTTGTATTTGTATTGTGTTGATTTTTTGTTTGTTTGTTTATTATTCTTGTGTTTAATTTGTTTTATTGGTTGTTTTCAGGTTTGCTTTATTATTGTAATTGTTTTGTTTGTATTTTGTTTTGTATTGTTTTGATTATTTTTGATTATATTTGATTGTCTGTTTTTTTTATTGTTGTAATTGTATTTGATTTGTGTTTTTTGTCTATTTTTAGTTTTGTTTTATTGTTAAGTTTGTGTTTTGGTTTTGTCTGTGTTTTGTTTTGTATTGTTTCGATTCCATTTTTTTGTTTCATATTTTCGTATTTTTTGTTTGTTTTTAAGTCTGTTTATATTGTTGTAATTGTGTTTCTTGTATGATTTTTTTTCCTGTTTTTAGTTTATTTTTATATTTATTTTTTGGTGTTATCTGTATTTTAATTTGTATTTTTATTGTTTTATTTGTTTAGATTTTTTTTTTTTTTTTTTTTTTTTGTATTTTTCATTTTGTATTGTTGTAATTGTATTTATGTTATGATATTTTAAGTTTTGCATTTTTTCATTTTCAAACATTTTAATTGTATTTGTTTTGATTTTGTCTTTGTTTTGTTGTTTGTCCCAAATTATAGCTTCAAGATGATCAAGATGATTATACAAATTGAAAAATATTTTGAAAGTGCTACAAAGCCACGAAAAGGACATACTTTACCTTTAGTGAATTTAGCACAGACTGATGTCGCTACGTGCCCACATCCTGCCCGTCTTCTGAACATCCTGCCAGAGTAAAATCTGTTTTGCATATAACGATGACCCATGTTATGAAAGATTTATGCCATTTCATTGCAGTAATATAATGTTTTATGAAGGCCATCATTTACCTGCCACGCATACGGCCCTGTCTCCGAGATCTGTCAGAATCAAGCAAATCGCAGACTAATAAATCTCATCAGACAGCAGTGACGTCAATAATTGCAGCATGTACTTTACTTATGCATATGTAAATCTACTCAGGGTCTGTAAAATCACAGTCTTAGTCGCCCTGTAACATCCCCCAATGCCTCAACCTAATCTTGACAAGGGGAAGGACATTGTCTTTTATCTGTTCCTATCACATTTAATGAATGTACTGCCCCAAGGGACGAACACTGTATCTGATGTAAGAGAGTACAATGTTTTGCTCCCAGGTTCATGGGTGTCGGAAAACATCAAAGTCCTCTATGGCTATAGAGCTTAATTTCTGTCTGCGTAATGAGGAGAGTTAGCGAGTGCTCTCAGGTCACTTCAAAGACAGGCTAATAATGGAATAAGTGTAAATCAAAGATGTATTTTAGTCACAGCCTTACAATACACGGTCACCTGCCATTTTATGAAGAGGTGTATTATCATCAGATGAAAAGCCCTGTCTATTTGCAATGCATTACGGGGTGAATGAGGGCAGGGGTTATTTTAACCTATTTGCAACAGATTATTTTGTGGTGGCTTGCTTAAATTTTTTCATCTTTATCAAAATATACTTGATGCTATGATTGGGATCATACAATATGATGATAAAGTACAAAGTAGCTTTTATTAAACATAAAGTAAGAAGTAGAAGACTATCCATGCATTCATAGGTTAAAAATAAGTTAATAACACCATGTGAACTTAATATGAGCAAATTCATTAGTATTAAAAAAAAACAGTAGACCTTCTAAGTCCAGCAACAATCTGAAGTGGAAATCTAGTGGAAATAACAGCCCATGAGGCCACTGGAGAGGGTTTGTGAATTGCAGTGGTCACATAACAGTGATAACATGAAGGATGTACATCTGATATTCATTCATAATACACACATTCATACTGTATAAAACACTTTTTTACTAGGGGCTTAATAATGACCTCCTGAAGTGAACTGATGTGTTTGTGCAAGTAAAATATCCATGTTAAAAGCATAATATCTAGCTTCTAACTACGCATGTTCACGAAAAAGTGCCATTGCGGAGGATGTAGGCATAGCGTAAGCTCCAGCGAGAAGCGAGAAGTGAGAAGCTAACATATTCTCACCGGAGCTTGCGCTACACCTATCCTACATCATTCGCTTGTGAGCGAGCATGCAACGATTAGTGAAAACTATTGTTCTCACACAAATGAATTGCTTCGCTTCAGTAGACCTTTATTAAACCCGGAGCCTTTTGGAGCACTTTTTATGATGAATGGATGCATTTTTTGGCTTCAATATCTTGACCTTAATATAAAAGTTTTTAATATAACTCCTGTTGTATTCATCGGAAAGAGGAAAGTCATATACACTCTGAATTGCTTGAGGGTAAACTGTGCATTTAAGTGCTTTTAGCCTATTTTATTCTATAACTTGAGGCTAAATCTTTGTTGTTTTGCCCAAAACCAAAGTGACGCATAGATTTACAATAAATATAGTCTACATAAATATTTAAGACGTTCTACATAACATACAGCATATCTAGGCAAATTGACATGATGTAGGTGAACTCGAAACGTTTGTTTAGATTTTAACGTCACCCCAGGCATTAGTATTCAGTACAATTCTTTCAAAATACTAGAAGGTTTGAGTGATGATAACCATGTGTTGCTATTTTATGCCTGATTTTGTGGCCTGAAGGCCCATACTTGCACAAAACACACTGGTATATCCTATTACTGCTGCTTTGGAGCTTTATTTGAATGACCTAAGTGGGTCATTCTTGGTTGTGGGGCAGTTAACAGAGAAGACCCTGGTGTCGTCCTTTTGCCCAGAGAGAGAAATCAGACTCATTTGCTCCAGGCTCAGAGGTGGCACTCATTACACCTGAGCTCTCCATGTTTAATTGGTCTCATTAAGTGATTAACTTCACAAATTTACCTTTCCCCTCAAGGGCGCAATGCTGAGCACTCTATCACTGGGCTTCCTGGAGTCACTTCATTAAAATAACCCCCTGTCAGCGTCGAACCCCTTCTGGACCTGTTATAGGAGTTAGGGATAGCGTTTTAGGGCGCAGAGTGTTTCTTTCCAGCAATTTTAATGAGAAATGATTCGTTTGCACAGAGGGAAATGCTTCCTCTGGTGCCTGGCTGAAACTAAAGGCTGTTATTATTTCCATGGATGCGATCATTGACTCATCATATTCCGCTACGGTCCCTCTGACAGCCCAATGAAATTGGAGGTAAAGTGGCAATTCAAGTAGTTAACTTGTTAGACAACTCTACAGGCCGCGTTATTGGTTCTCTTCCTCCTCTAAAGACTGTTCGTGTAGCCTTGCACCGAGGCTGCAGGAAGGGAGCAGAGAAGCGGACAAATTGGACCCATCATTTTTCATGCACGCAGTGACATCCCCGTCAGCCAATTTCACTCCAATAGCCTCTCTCAGGGATCATTGATATCTGCATTAGAGACCTTTGTTAAAGGTCTCATCTAAATGCATTGAAAAATGCCTCGCTCTCCTGTGTACTTCCAGCTGAAAAGGCGAGGGAGGTCTGGCTGTGTGTACTCACTGAGATTTGCCGACTTGGCTCTGTCTACATTAAGGTTTGTTTGCGGCCAGACAATGTAGTGTCCCTGAACTCTGGAGAAAACAACGGGAGAAAAACAACTACAGCAGAAGCAAATGGCAGGGCTTCTGGAGGAGCATTTGCACAGCGAGTTCTTATTGGAACATATGACAAGTCCTCCATCATGTCTGTGGCACTGGTCCATCAATCTCAGTTTCACTTGAATGTTCACTATTTCGTTCTTACAAAAAGAAAAAAAAAAACAAAAAAACAGTGAAAGTAAATCTCCAGCTCTCTGCAGTAAAGTCTAGTAAACTAGGCAATTGGATGGGGAGTAGAATTTTTGGTTTTCAAAGAACAAATTGCTTTGAAGTGAACCGTGACTCTTTCTTTAATGTTAAATCAGTTATTTGCAATTCTCACCACTCGTAAACATGCACTAGAACAAAATGCAATAGATGTAGTTGTCACTTGAGAGCTGGACTGATCATCACCCACAGCTTCAATTTCTACGTTAATCAAAGGTCTAGTATCTCTCAACCTTTTGACTCCAAGTCACCCCATTGTCCACAATAATAGCTGAGGGACCAATCATTTTTTAATCTGCATGAGATTTACTAGATAATAATTAAGGGTAAGGATTTATACATTGGCCATGGCGGTATATAATTAATTTTCATGACTTTTCCAGGACTATTATAGGAAGATTTAAATATCCAAGCTTTAAAGAATGAGGAAATTCTTCAAAATAAATAGTTGAAAATAAGAAATATCTGGATTTTACTTATTTAAGCTGATTTAAATGCAACCTAGGCTCATTGGAAATACGTGCCTCTTCATACATTTCTGCAAAACTGAAAAAAACATACCTATACATACAAATCGCTACAGTTTCTAGTTGAAATGAACACTAGAGGCAGTAAAACTCCCACAACTTTTATTCCTTTTCACACAAAAGTATGATTTACCGGTACATCTTTGATTAATAAAGGCGTATTTTTTTACGCAATTAGTTGCAGAATATTATGTTATGACTTCAAAACATTTTTAACATCCTGCGCGATTTGAAAACTGACACTTTTGTATGTCGTCGTCACATATACAGCTTCATATGTATGAGTTTTCAGGTTCAGTAGGTTTACTTGGTAGCTCAAGTAAAAATGGCGTTCCACTTAGGCGGTGAGCAGCATTATAAAAACACTGCAATACGTACCTGTACCAACCTAATACAAACGTACCACGGTTATGTATTAAATGTGTGTTTTAGCGCCACTCTCTGGACATTTCACTTTGACACTGCGGTAAAGCGTGCAGTAAGTTACATAATTACGGGGTTGCAGAAATGTATGTAGAGGCATGTATTTCCAATGAGCCTGGGTTGTTTAAATGCTTGTTTTGCATTATTTGAATTCATTAAATTGTCTTTAGACCATTGGTGTAAATGCTTGTAATTATCCTAGACACTCTAAGAAACAAAATTGACAATTTTCTATCCATAAATTGTACAAGTTTGCTTCTGTTTATCTGTTGTATTCTATATTTTATTCCTGTGTGCAATTTTAAGTAAAAATGTTTTCTAAATCCCCCTGTGAAAATGTCTCAACCTTTGCCGGATGACAACTGCCAGACCCTGCTGCCATGCACAGACCCATAACTTTAATATAACACCGAACTCTGGAATCACTCTGAATGAAAAATCAGCCCAAGGGGGTCAGTGACGGAAAGAAACAGGGTTTCAGACCGGGTCAAGCAAAGCATACAACACTCCATACAGAAGTACGGGCAAGGCTTTCGTCTATTTTCAACC
Source organism: Enteromius mattozi (assembly GCA_032359235.1). Classification (NCBI taxonomy): domain Eukaryota; kingdom Metazoa; phylum Chordata; class Actinopteri; order Cypriniformes; family Cyprinidae; genus Enteromius; species Enteromius mattozi. Next base: position 14,068,433 of record JAUMHE010000069.1, on the reverse strand, counting down.
CATCGTTATTCCTCATAAATTCTAAACTAGCCTCTGACAGCATGACTGATGAGCCTGCCATTGTGAATGTCAAGAGAAATGGTCTCTCAACCTATACCTCGCCATTTCTCATTGTGTATGAGACTTAAGGTTTATGGAGGAATACGGCCATTCTGATAAGCATTACTCGCTGGGTACCAAGGGCACGCTGATCTACTGTCAGACGAGACAAGCGCCAAGGTACAATTCTTCTACCCTTGTTTTATTCTTATCCACCACAGATTAAAATGTCCAGTAATATCATTCTATTTGATGCACTAGTTTAAAGTGATAATGGAATTTATACTGAGGCCCAGGTTTATGTCTTTCCTAATTATAAGTACAATAAACTTATTAGTAGTACTATGTGCATATATTAAAATAACTATATATATATATATATATACATGTTTATTTAAAATGAGGTTTAAAAAAATCATTAAAGAAATATTTAATGGTACAGTATTAAAATTTTGGGTTGTATGTTTTATTGTATTATTTTGTACTTGTTAGACCCCAGGAACAATACCTTGGTAGCAGCTAATGGGGATTCAAATAAACTAATAAACAACATGAAAAATGCTGTACTTGATTCTGTGTGAAATGTTCTGTTGATGTACGGCCCATATAGCCCCAGTGCACTGAAGTTGTGTTTCACTGGGTAACTATATTGATTTGAACGAACCAAGATCAATGTTCATTGGACAACATGCTCTATATACGTCATTTTGGTTCCCACCCAGATGTAAGAGCGCTGAAAGAGTATAATAATTGGTATTTGCATTGAAAAACAGCATCTAATTATTCATTTGACAGCTGGCTATCAATCACTGATCGGTCTGCCTTCTTAATATGATGATTGGGTGAGCTTGCAAATGGGTGGAGCTTTGTTACTGTTGAGCGCTCAGAGAGAGACAAACAGGTCTGTTGCAACTTTTCATTTAGCATTTAGTTTGTCATTTCTAATCTTGATTCATACATATTGCCATTTGTTGTAAATGTAATTATGTAAAACATTTGGGCTGGAATACACTACACTATAGAGTTTAGAGAAGTCAACATTAGTTGCCAAAAGTCAGTCACAGTGCAGATTTTGGGCAGTCAAGATATGAGATTTCATGTGTATGATGGTCACAAACACAACTATGATTTTGTCCAGTTGGAGGATATTAAATGTGTTTTTATTAGTCATGCATGTCTGAACAACAAAGCACATGTTTTGTTTTGTTTGGAATGACTTAAAAGTCTGTTGTTCAGTTTTTCTCTGTTTACTAAGTCAGAAAAACTATGATGCCTGGTGTTTATACATCTTTTCAGATTTTAAGTCATGTAGTGAAGTATGTTGCAGATCTTAATTTTACTACCACAGCGCCAGTTTCACTGATTGTAAGGTTTGCCTAGCACTAACTAGTTAGACCCTGCTGGTAGAAATAGTAACTACGCCATCTGAACCCAAAAAGCAATTTTCTCCAGTTGCGGTATCAATTATACTGTTTAACAGTCCTTATTACTGCAGAATGCTGCAAATGACCAATTAGAATCAAGCATTTCAGAGACCTGTGTGATAAAATGAACTGTAGTAACTGTATACTGAACTCATTTTTATATATTAAAAGTGCAAGTCTTGCAGGGTTTCACCATAACTGGCACAGTTTCTTGAAAATACGTCTCCTCTTGCTATGACTTGGGTACCAGATCAAAAGGAATTTGTAAAGGGGAGCTGAATTCAGCAGGGGCAAATGCAAAACATATTCCCCTGTACCTTACACCACAGAGGCTCCCAACGGGCTCCCAGTGGATAATGAGGGCTGAGGCAGGTTTTAGCAACAGCTATTAGCCCACCGATTGCATATTTATGAAAGCTTTATGAAGCATTTAAGCCTCAATTCCACTAGAGCGTTATGTGCGCAGACTTGACAGCTTTCCTTAGAGATTAGTTTTCAGCTTCACAGCTAGATTGCAGTCTGCACAGACCACTTTTTTTTTTTCTTCGCCGCCTGCACTCAGAATCTCGGGCATTAACGGCTGGGTCCCGTACATGATGCGTACATGGATATCAGGCTAGTTGTTCTTGTTTGCTATGCGCTGTGGGAGGAAGGAGGAACGCAGCGGCAGGCGCTGTAGTAAATGTCATGGTTGATGAGGTCAGTAGGCCTGGCATCACTCTCACCATTACGCCAGCCCATGCAAAGCGTTGTCTCATGCTCCCCGCTGCAGTGCACGCTACATCAGCAATTCAGTTTTTAGAGCGCTTCCTGAGTTTGAGGAATATTAGATTCATTTCCTTAGCAATCTTCAGGGATATGCATGTTTATCCTCTAACACCAGCATAGCAAAAGGGAGGAAGTCTGCAGTGTATAAAGACTCTCATTTGAAGTAGATCATGCTGAAAAACTAGGCATAATAGATTTTGTTTTGTTTACTTTTTTACTATTGTAGAGTTTAGCTTTCAGGAGTACATAATGCATCTGGATATACTCTGATGTTTTGGCATCAAACCATGATACAATATGCTTTACCATGATACAGTGCTTTTCAAAAAATATAAATGACATAAATCATAAAATATTGATAATTAATAATAAGCAATAAAGGCAGTTATCTGTTTTTAAAATGACATATTTAAATTATTTAATCAGATACTCATTCTGTTTACAAGTGTTTTTTTTTTTAATCTGTACATTATACTTGCCATGGCTGCATTTATTTGATAAAAAATAATTAAAAACAGGAATATCGTGTAATAATATATTTAGATTGTAATATATGTACAATCTAAAATATTTTAATGTTTTTTTTTAATTATGTTAATGTGTTTTTAAAAATTATTTATTCCTTTTAAGCTGACTTTTTCAGCAGCCGCTCTTCAATATCACATAATCACTCTTATATGCTGATTTTTTTGTGCTCATGAAATATTTCTTATTTGTATCACAACAAAACAGTTGTGCTGCTTAATATATATATATTGTTATACATATTTTATGATTATTTGATGAACAGAAATGTAAAAATAACAGCATTTGATTGTTTCGTAACATTAAAAAAATATACTTTTACACTGTAGCTGAGTATTACTTTATTTCATAAAAAAAGAAAACTTGCTGACCCCAAACTTTCTAATGATAGATAAAGTGGGTAAAATAATAACATTAATGTAATGTAATAAAATAATGTTTTTACGTTCTCAACTCAAATGTTCAGTCAAAAGTTGACTTTAAGTAAATTTACTTCAAATAAAAAAGACCTTTTCTTTTTAAGTTTTACAAACATCTTGTGTTTTAGTATTAAATCATAAAAACCTTAATATATATATTTCTCCAGAACCCAAACAGTGTCTCAAATCATATTTGTTCCTCCAGCTTTGTGATCCCAGGACTAGAAGTGTACAAGTGTACTGTCTGTGACCCATTTTCAATTTTCATTGTAACTCTATATAAGTCTTGGGCATTATTCTTTTATGAGCTGTGCAGACGTGATGTTTGTAAGTCAGCACTTGCTGAGCTCAATACCTGTCATATCACAAATAACAGCTATTCTCAGACAAAGCTGCTATCCATGCCTTTAAACAGCTATTTGAATTTATATTACACCTTGACAGGACCTTCTCGCCATTATACAACGCTGTTTAAAGGCAAACATTTGTGACTTTTGATAGCAGCATGTTTGCTTTATGAAATATCTAAATCTGTGTACAAATGAAGGGAGAGTTTACCATGAACACTGGGCACTTATTTGACTCCTAAACCAATTTCAAGGCCACCATTTTTTTTTTTTTTTTTGCTAAATGAGATTTTAGAGGTGATTTCCACACATTGATTGTGTGACTTGCCTCAAGCATGCATAAAGATGACCTGGAAATGTTTCTTTCAGATATGTTAATGGGTTTCAGTCCCAAACAGGTTGAAAACACTTTCAAAGAGTCGCAATCATGCACATTTAAATGCTAAAATGGATTAATTGGACGTCTTCAGAGACCAAAGCCAGAGAAGTCATCGGCGAGTCTGCATGCTCCATCTAAACCCAGGAGAAGGTAAATGCGAGAGAAGCGGCCTGTCAATCAATGTGTACTTCACTCGCATCGGCCCTTAATTTAATCACTGTTTAATCAGGGGCTTTCCCGGGGGGCCTGCTCTGTGAGGCTCGGTTACAGAGCTTTTTCCTTCCTGTACGGGTGCAAATATAGCCGACGGACAACTGCAGGCCACTGTCTTCACTATCTCAGCACTATTTAGCTACCTCAGGGCCTCATGAATCTGCTGATAATGTCAAGGGCAAACACATATGCATACAAGTGATGAAAAGTGTCTGCAGGAGGGCAGTTACAACTTCACCTCGAGCGCTGAGGAAAACTTACCTCCCTCAGCCCGTCCTGACTGTCATCTTGCACATGGATGAACAAAACGCCTGAGAGCTTGGGGATTCTTGAAGAGAGACTAAGGTTTATTGCGTGACAAACACATTGCGCATCCTGTAGTTGGATTACCAGTTCACTTCAGACCATATATTGTGACTAGGGAATAACTTGAATTTAGCTCTTAAGCTACAGCAATCAATATAAATTTAGCATGGTAATAATCAGGCTCTCTGGGTATAGTTTCTGCAAGCCCCCTGAGCCCCTGATACAAGCTGCTGCAGGCAGCCAGTGAAGGAGAACAACTACTGCTACTCAGCTCTCTCTTTCTCTCTCTCTAATTTTATCATTCACGCTCTCGCTCTCTTATGTACTCAGTCCCGTCCCATACTGCCACACTTTAAGTCTCACAAAACAAGAAAAACAGAGCACTGCACACTGAGGTCATGTTTAGCATTAGCATTTAGCATTTCTGTGTGAGAGAGACAGGCTCCCTGCTGAAAAAACAGCATATGCTGATTATCTTTGGAAGCTGGGATGTTGGTTTAAGCTGGTCCTTCGCTGGTTTTAGCTGGTCCTTTGCTGGTTTAAGCTGGTTCTTTGCTGGTTAAAGGTGGTCCTTTGCTGGTTTAAGCTGGTTCTTTGCTGGTTTAAGTTGGTCCTTCGCTGGTTTAAGCTGGTCTTTGCCAGCATGTGACCAGCATAAACAGCAAAAGGACCATAATAAACCTGCTTAAACCAGCATCGCAGCTTCAAAACATACCTAACCAGCATATATGCTGCTTTTTTTAACAGCTTGGGAGGAATGTAAGTCAAACATGCTTTAGCTATTGATACAGTTAACAAACTGAATAGCCACTTGTGATAGCCACTATAAAAATGCTTTTGTTGAGTGTGATTTTAAAAGATTTGTTTTGAAAAACAATGTAAATTTACTTGTTGTTAACACTAGCTGTTTAGTTAGCATACTAGCATAAGATTTTTTAATGTTTTCTCAAACAAAACTATTGCATGGCCATGTTCATAATACTTTTATTGTTATTTTTTTGAAACTTGAAAGAATCCCAGTTCATTGTAATTGTATGAAATAGTGACCAGACCAGAACAAAATGTATTATTTTGTGATCTGCAGGAATTATACACCACACAGATTTATGTTGATGTGAGTATCTTCAAAATATTTTATTCTTCTTTCTTTCTTTCTACACTGAATTGTTCCTTTAATGTCATCTCTAATAGCATTTTAAAGGCGTAAAACAAATAAAAAAAATAACACAACATTTACTTTTGCCCTGTGACCCTAATCAAGTTTATTTTTGGCTCTTTGTATAGTAAAAAGCTTTGGGCTCCTCTGGATCTGATCATTATTTTTAAATCGGTAATTAGCATTTATTAATAATATTTTTTTTTTTTTTTACTAATAATACATTTAAAAAAATAGAATACATTTTAGGAACCCCTCAATAGTTTCTTTGATTTCCTGTGTTCAAAGGTGTTCAGCTCTACTGAGATCTAAATATAGCAAGAAGAGGTTTTCAGTAAAAGCAAATCAGTTGTTGTCTACAACGAATGTTAAAATATGTCACGACTGCTTAATTTGCGAGTGTTTGTCAAAGCTCAGTGTGAAGACATTGTTTGTGTTATGCACAATCCCTAGCACAAGAAGAGAGCCATAATGCAATTGACAACCCGCTGTTCCTGACATTAATAAAGATGGAACATGTACAGGAAATTAAACTCTCACTTTCCCATCGTAATGAGATGGTATCCATCACCCAACTGTTTTCCTCACAATCAGATAAAATGATCAAATTGGAGATGGGTCAGCCCACACATGTTGCCAGGATCAGTATCCAGCTACATTACTCTTTAAAACGAATGAGAAACAGAATGAAATTGAATTCAAAACCATAAATGGGATTCATCACGGCTTTAAGCATGACTTGATGTTTTAGATGCAGTTTCAGTCACTTCCTGCTTGATTGTAGAACGCAAGACCTTTCAGCCAATCAAACGCTCTCTTAATAGCCCCAGAAAATGGCCTTGATGTGTATTCAGGACATTGATGAGAAGATTTAAACAAAGATTTAGTGAGACAAGGCCTAGAGGGCATTCATACTCCATTCATTGATGTACCCGAAGAGTAAATGATTGACAACATCTTAAATTTGGGAATTGCTACAGTACAGAAAACGCACAAGCAGCCACTAGAGGGGGTTGGCTGCACATTTCACTTTAAAATGACACGCTATCTAGTACCAAGTTACCACAGACAAGAAAAAAGCACCAGGAAAATGTAATTTTCTTGATCATCTGGTTCTTCTGTGAGAGACTAATTATGACTCGATCAGATTAGAGAAATTAAAAAGACGTTACACACGCTGCAGGCACTGACCGTAATAAGCAACAAGGACCCTGATCAAAGGTTTCCTTCATGTGGCTATAGCCAGGTTGCACTCAAAACAAGTGCTCTGTAGCCTTGTTGAATAAATGACCAGACAGGCTCATCAGACTTCAGCTGAAATAGGAAGTTAGCGGAGAGTAATTCAAGGCAGATTTAAGCATATCCGTCTGGATCTCTGTGCTTCCACTTCACTGTAATTGATGAGGAAATGTTAATTATGTTCCCATATAATAGCAAGACCTTGAACATGAAGTCGTCTTAAAATCTCACACAAGCTATATTCTCTCCGGGAGTATCAGAAGGGCTTATACCTCATATTTCCCTCTAGTTTAGTGGTTTCTTGGGAGAACGTGGCCACACAAAACTCACAGCACGTCCGTGAACTTTGTTGGCTGTCGGGCTGCAGACTTCATGTTTTGGCTATCCTCTGAGCACTTCTTATGTATTCCCAGGCTTGAACTCGGTGACGGGAGCTCACAGACGCTGTCTAATCGAGAAGCAATGACAAACAGCCAGATGGATAAAGCTACAGATTCAAAGAATGACTGAACACTGTGGGCTTGTGAGCGTGAGTGTTGTTTTAAATGAGTCCCTTACAAGTTAATCACATAATCTCACTGGCTTTTTATGTTTGGATAGGAACATATCCATTAATGTTTGTGTCAGTAAATGAATATGTATGCTTTTAAATATGAATGTACACATTTTTATTCAAAGAAATTTGTAGCAAGTAAGACTTTTTGGGTAAGGCATACTTTTCAATCAATCAGAAAATTCCCAAAACTTTTGAACTGTATAGTGTACATTTGGTAAGGAGAAAAGTAGTCAGTTATTTTTGTCTTATTTAGTCATTTAAAAGAAATATTGCACCAAAAATTCTATTTATTTCTTCATTATTTTTATTATATTTTGAATAATATCCTGGTAACTTCAAAATGATGAAAAAAAAAAACTAGTGCTATCAAACAATAATGATTAATTGCTTTCAAAATATGTTTTTGTTTACATAATATAGGCTATATGTGTGTACTTTGCACATTTATTACTATATACAGTATATATTTAGAAAATATTTACATGTTCACACAGTTACTATATATATTCATATTCTTATATTTTATATTATATAGAAATATATTTAATATATAAACATAATATATTTTTTCTTAAATATATACATGCATGTTTGCATTTTTTATTTATCCATAATAAATATACACGGTACACAAACATATATTATGTAAACAAAAACTTCTATTTTGGATTTGATTAATCGTGATAGCACTATAAAAAACATAAGTGCTTTGTATTAAAATATCATTATGTAAGTCTATAATATGAAAACCATATGATAGTTGGCTGTAAGGAACAGAGCAAAATCTAATTTTTGCCTGAACTATCCATCTACATGGTCTTACAGTGTGACAAATGCATTTTATAAAAACTACAAATATTTCATGTCTCTCAATTAAAATGAGGTCATGCATCATAATTACAAAAGAATCAGTTTCAGATGTAGTACAGCATGTCACACCACATGATGTGTCAGCTTTCCAAAAGCATTTCACATCAACTACCCATCTATCAAAATCCAGCTATGATTGTAAGATGCCTAATAGTATAAGAATCTCCAAATGTCTCCAATTGAACACATAGAGCTCTTTCTGTACATCAAAAGAAAGCAGTTGACCACTAAGACGTTCTCTTTTTTCCTTTTCAAGATATCATTTATACCACTTCAGAAGTTTGAGTTTAAGCTTGGGTGACTTTCAAAGCTTCTAGCAGAAAATGAGCATGAAACTTCAGGTTCAGATCTATTTCAAAAAACATTACCCTGCCAAACAGCTCACTAACAGCTCTCCATTTCATAGCCATATTGTGTTTGTCCACATGTCAGTCGTGGAAAAGCTGTCATTGCATCAGCCAATCAACTGAAAGTAAGATTACTGCTGCAGACCGCAGCGATGGGTGACATGATGATTATTAGGCCCTGAAGCCTGCAAGGTATGGTTTATCCCCCTTTTTTTAAAAATGATATCCCTATTGCAATCTGAGGTCTGAGTGCACACTGCTTTGATATGCTCGGCTGGTCGGAGAATTTAGTGTGGCTTTTTTTTTTCTCTCCTAATATCCCACTGAGGAGAGACAGGTGTCTGGTTTCTATTCCCTTCACACACCTTCAACGAAATGCAGATTGCCGGTGGAGATCACAGTCTGACTGAAATGATAGTGGTTTTGGAAATGCCTGTATGAGCTTTAGAGATACATTTAAAGCAAAATGGATACAACAGAGAGGAATGATTGCTGTAATGATAGTCCCCTACCCAGGCATTTTTCATAACTGGAAACTTGGAAGAGGGCCTGATTTGAAAGTAGGGTGAACGGCAGTCTATTGGCCGAGCGCATGCGAAGTCCTGTACAATTTGTGCAAATGTTTCGCTCTAAATCACTCCTTGTGTTCTTTAGTGGTTTAAAGTAATCGAGTTCGCCACAAGAGCCAGCCGCTGAATGATAACGTTTGGTATGAATTTGCAGCGTTGCGATTGGGAGATTTCAAATTGTGTTTTCACAACACTCACATTTAGTGAATAGCTAACACATGCAATTTCATGACATTTAAAATTAGCATCCATGAAGCAGGTATTGCATTACGGCAAGTGGCGATTAAACATAAACGCTTTGATTTATTTTTATTGTATTTCATACAATGCAGGGTGACCTGTATAATTCACAGCGACTTGTTACCCTTTGATATATTTTTAAAGCTAGACGGGAGGTTATAGCCGTTCTTCATTATGACTGCATGCAAGTGTATTTATGAGCTGAGATTTACACAAATAGCACATTTCTTTAGGAAGTAGCCATATCATTTCTTTAATGAGAATGGCACAAAGGAATCTGTCTTGTAAAATGGCATGCTTTTAACAGCAAAGTGAAGCCGCGGATGCTGAAAAACACGCCGGAGAGATAATTATGCGGCCCTATATGTTAAATCACATCATCAACCCCAACCCACACACTCTATATCTTTTTTTATTTAGTGTAGAATTTATCATAAAACACTCCAATTAACTGAGGAGGTGAAGCTTTAAAGCAACAGCTCTCAACCAACTTCAGGGAAACTGCAGGATGACTTAATATTATTTAAATGAATAGCAAATATTAATATTAATAAAATAATTGTTAAGAAATAATATGACTTAAAATACATAAAATCAACTACTGTATATATATATATATATATATATATATATATATGTGTGTGTGTGTGTGTGTGTGTGTGTGTGAAGAGTTTATTACAGATTTACAGATTATTTACAGATTTTCCAAAATCATGTTTTTTTTTTATTGTGCTGGTTTTATTGTTTTTTATTGTGTTGCTTGTTATTTTTTTATAACTGCAATTTGATTGAGATTAATTGGAGTGAACAATGAAAAAACATAGAGATTATCTGTTTCTGCAAATGCACTCTTTTCCCTAGATATATAAATATATGTATATATATGCTGCTACTACCTGATCTCATGAATTTGCATACATTTTGTATCATATGAACGCGAAAACGTATTATATGCACGCCACGTGTGACATGTGCATGTCATATACCGTATAAGCCAAACCCCATTTTTTCGTATAAAAACCATGAGTTTTTGTTTTTATTTGGCGTACTATTTATACTCATTTTCATTAGACTGGGCTACACACACACATATATTTATAAAACCCAACCAGATCAAAAGTACTGTGAGTAAATGATAAATTTTTTTGTGATCTGTACTTTTAAGTGAACCCCATGAAAGTGAGAGAATTGTTTTGATGGGTTTGAAAGACGAGAACACCTAACAAGCTCCTTAAAAACAACTTCCAAAGACCACCATGATTAAACACAAGCACTGTTAAGCTCAAACCCACCAGACAGCTCAATTTCCAGGGCTGCTTTAGCCCTTCAGGTCAGTTGGTATTTAATTGGGTGCTTAAAATATTCACAGGGATACTGCATAGATAAATGAAGTCCTAAGCACAGTGTAAAATTTACAATAGGTCAGGTGTCATCTAATGCCACGGAATAATTTACCGCACGATCTTAATGTACCGCTAATGCCAATTAATACATTAAGCACATTAAAGAATCATAATGGCATTTACCAGTTACAAATTGTGAAATTATTTGGAATGAGAACGATAAGACCTCGTGTCAAGATCTGGAAGAAGGCACTGGGAAATCTGTTATGTGCTTTTATTTGAACTGCAATTACCTTTAATGGATGAGATCCATTTAAGAAAGGGCTAGAAGATCCTATCATTTTCTTCCCGAGAACCGCATTAGCTCTTGATCCAGTTAACACCACAACATGGAGTAATATCTATCTCCACTTATCTATACACTATTGTTTCCTATCAAACCTAGGATCCTTACCCTTCCCTTTCATCACTCTTTCTAATGGCTTATTTGATGATAATTAACCCTGAATCCTACAGAGATGGGCCGTGGGCAGATTGATGGCCTAGCCGAGGTGGAACACCTGTTTGGCAGAGGAGCTCACGGCACAGTGCATGCTGAATGCGACCGCGACAAGATGAAGGCGGCGATGCCAGAGACAAGCACATATGTGCTCTAGAATGGTTTTGTGGACCTTGAGCGCAGGAATGACACAGTTTGTGACCTTGGTCAAACAGGTTTTGAACCTGTCTCAGGTAACTCGGTAGTAGGTGGAGAGAATCAGTTATAGAGCCATAAATATCCATGTCACTGAGGCCTGTGTGAGTCTAGACACTAGGAGGATACATAACAGGAAACTGGCACAGTTATGATGGTAAGAAGTATGTATAGTTTTATATTGTGCAAAAAAAAAGGATTGTGACCTCCATAACATTTTGTATGCAAACCAAAAAAAAAAAGAAGACTAAAATTAAAGACCATACTTTTTTATTACTTCAAATAAAAGAAATGTTTACTGAAATAAGGTAAAATATACAAATATACAAAAATAAAAAATATTTTATTTCAGCTATTTGACAACGCAACATTTCTCAATTTCATTTAGTTTGTGCTAAAATAACTAAAAATGAAACTCTAAAAATAAATTATATTTCTATAATTTCTATAATTAGATTAAAAACTATAATAGTATTGATTACAAAATAACATGGGCTCGCTTTTTTGTTTCTTTGCAAGTGAACACAAAGTTTCTTTGGGGAATGCAAATGTTTCGTAAGGTACTGCAAAAAAAAAAAGAAAAAAAAAAGAGGGAAACGTAAAAAAAACAAAAAACAATTTCTCCCCTTCAGGGCCCTCTGTACAAAAATGAATTATGGTTTTTGATGATTTGTAATATAATGCAAAAGTTATATAAATGCCTTTCATGATACTTTTAGAGTGCTTTTGCATTTTTTTATTGTTTTGAAGCGTTGGTCCATATTTATTGTAATAAATGACAAGAGTAACTGTCAGTATTGAAATCTCATCTGTTGAGTGCTCATACACAATTTAGAATGGACCTTCTTCACTGATGTTACTGTGCCTTTATAATGCTCGCTAATAGTCGGCAATGTACAGTTGTTGTTGTTTTTTTAAGAAACATGCATGTGAACATCACACATTAATTCTTTGACTCAGAAGACATCATATACTAGTATAACATCTAAAGATTGCTGAAATGATCAGTGCTGACAGCAATAACAACCTGATATACGTTAAGGCTGTTTGTGCATATCAAGCAGCCCATGCGCGTCCTGTTCATTATCAGTTATCAGTCATCACAGGGTAAACACTTGTGGATAAACACATCTTTCTATGCCACTCAGCATATTCATAAGTCCCAGACTGCCCTGGATTCCAAAAAATGCAACAGCGCTATTAGTTTGCGGCATCTTGCCCCGTCTTTATTGAATGATTATGTACTACGTCTGATTAGCCCTGAGGAAATAAAGTAACATGTCTTAGCAGAATGGCATTCTCACATGTGCTTTCCATTCAGCCCAGCTGTTACCTGTCATGTTTGTTTTTTTCCTCTGTGTTTAAAGGGAATTATTTTTTTTATTTTATTATTTTCTTAACTAAAAATATCAAAACATCTTAAACAAGATCAGTTTACATTAAAATCAGTGTTGCATAAGATATTTTATTTCTTTTTTATTCTAAGCCTAAATAACAATTTTGTGAGTTTTTTTATTTTTATATATTTTTTTAATTCTAAATATATTTTCTAAATGCATGTCATGTCAAATAACTCTCAGGATAATATATGTTGTTTTAAATATATTTATTCATTTTTTAATGTAAAACAACAAAAATAATGATTAAGAAATGTATTGGTAATTAGCCTTTACAATTTATGCAAACGCCAAAGCAAAGATAAAAAGAATGCTTCTTTTAGATGATGCTTCTTTTGGTGCATCCATTAATTAAGTGTCTTCATGCATTGCTACACGGCAGAATCTGAGGAGGTGAGACGGCTTTCGTTCTGGCAGACCATATGCATCTATGAATATGCATGAAAATCTGTCAGCTGGTTAACAAGAAGGACATATATGCAAGACAGGAAGCCATAGGTCAGTAAATTGAGGTATGGAAATTGCTAACCTCTGTCTGTACGAGTACGTATATTCTCTGAGACTGCGGACTGATTCCTAGCAGGGAACCTGTCGATATTTTTAGACTGGTTTAGCTGTAATAGGCCACATATGTTTTAAATTACCATGTAAAATCGCAGAGGTCGAAGCTGATGTTTAATGCGAGACAACATTTTATTTTCTTAATGAATGAAATATACTTCACTAAACCGCATCTACGTGACATAACATGTTGAAGAGCGGTCATAAATAATCAAAATTCTAATCTAACACTATTGAAATGTTTAACATCTAGCATTCATTTTTAATATCTGGGTACATGACATCTGTTCCTGATAATGTGTTCCAGAAAATGTATTAACTTCTTCCTTCCTTTTTTCCCTAAGAGGTTCAAATAGTAAGTTTTAAAATAACACACAAAGCTTTGTAAACATAGGTATTGAGTCTTTTGAAAAAATAAATAATTCATTTGCTAGTACCGCCCGTAACACTGATTTAGTCCGTGCTCGTAATTTAATATGAATTCGTCTTATCTCCAAACTGCATTTTCAAGTGTGAGATGCCTCTCAGAAGTGTCGGAGTGCAAACAACCCTAGTTTCTTAACTATTTATCACCAGCCACATCAGTCTGGCGTTGCACCCTGAGAAAACATGTGTCCCCGGGCATTGACGAGTCACTGCCAGGGCGCTAGTCCCTCTGGTATAAATTTCCCTCTTAAATTTTCATGATCTCAACATGCCAGGCCTCTGATTCCATTGTAAAAGAGTTCTCAAAGCTAATGACTGCAACTGGCCTGACAGTGCCATCAAAAAGCCATTTTTCTGAACACAAACATACACAAACACTTGCGCTATCGAGAACTCTGTAATAGTGCATTGGTTTTAAGTATAATCAATTACAGTTTAATCATTCCCCTTTCCCCGCTACCCTCCTTTATCTCACTCTCTTCATGAACATTATATTAAACACTTAATTATTCATTGGTAATGCCTGTCGTGGTGAAATATTGGCTATTGCCAATCTGAATGCATCAAACTACCTCCCCTTTCCTCTCCGAGGTTAATAGAGGAGCCCATACTTTCATTAGCTTCACAAAACCTGGCACAACCCATACGTCAAAGTTCTCTAAGTGAGAGGAAAAGCTAGTTGTGAGTCTTAGCAGCCCCGTGAAACACATCTTAAAGGCCAGCGTCCAGTGTTTGAAGCTAATTTTGTTTTACGGGATGCTTTGAACCTGGAGCTAAATGGATACACACTTGATAATGCGTTGTGTGTGTGAGCTGGATAGTGATTGAATAGAGAAGTTAAGTGAGAGTCTGTTTAAAAAATGCATGTGCTTAAAGAAGCATTCAGACATCAGACTCAGAACTAAATTAGTTGAATCACTAGTCAACACACCTTCTCAGTTTTCTTCAGACTGCAGACTATACAGGGATTTTGGCCAACAGCGTATCAGATCTATTCCGTCAAGACCATATACATTACCATGCCAATCCCTCTGAGAGTTGCAATGACAGAAATATATTTTAAAATACACGTTTTGCTCAAAATACCTATTGCTTCTTATAATCATGTGACCACAATAATATAAAGAAAGCTATTGTGTTCACATTGTATTGTACATCACTTATAAATAGACTACATTTAGACCACTTAAACCCAAAAATGAAAATTCTGTCATTAATTACTCAACCTCATGTCGTTACAAACACGTAAGACCTTCGTTCATCTTCTGAACACAAATTAAGATATTTTTGATGATATCAGAGAGCCATCTGACAGCATAGACAGCAATACAACTGAAATAATCCCAGATCCAAAAACATAGTAAAAACACAGGCAAAACAGTGCATGTGACATCAGTGGCTCAACTTCAGTTTTGTGACGCTAGGAGAATACTTTTTATGCACAAAAAAACATAATTTAACTCTACCATTCTTCTCATGTGACTTACTCACTAAAATGGCGGAAAACGTATCACAACGTAAGCGAATACCAAATAAGTTAAAGCTTGCATACGCATTGCGTTATGATTCTCTAAAATGGCGGAAGAAGTAAGTCAGGAGAGAAGAATGTTAGAGTTAAATGATGTTATTTTAAAACTGAAGTTGATTCACTGATGTCACATTGACTGTTTTACCGGTGATTTTACTGTGTTTCTGGATCTGGGATCATTTCAGTTGTGTTGCTGTCTATGGAGGGACAGATGGCTCTCTGATATCATCAAAAATATCTTAATTTGTGTTCTGAAGATGAACGAAGGTCTTACGGGTTTGGAATGATATGAGTGTGAGTAATTAGAGACAGAATTTTAATTTTTGAGTGAACTAACCCTTTAACCTAGTGCTTGCTATTGGGATATGAAGAGACTTTCGAACACCATAACAAAAAATCCTATGCTGGTAAACTTAAAATTTAGTGTTTTCTATAGAATAATTGAGAATAATTATAATATATAATTATCTCCTTATTTCTAACTGTTTTTAGAAAGTGAAGTAAAACAGTAAGTATCAAATTCATTAAGGGCCGGTTACATAGACAGGGCTTAGCCTAAACCAGGATTAGACCATACTGTATTTCAGTTAAGATAATTTACTGTATGTCATTTTTATGAACACACCATAGAAAAGCATTACTGTTGTGCATCTTAAGACAAAACGAAGGCACTGACATATTTTAAGATCAGTCAGTGCAAGTTTCTTTCAGTTGAAACAGCTGAGATTTACATTTTAGTCTAGGGCTAGGCCTAAGCTTTGTCTGTGAAACTGGGGATTTTCAAAAATATTGCTCATATTTTTCTCAAATTTTCTAGCACCCACTTGTTGGCCTGACTCCAGTTCAGATTGTTTACAGTAAATGAGAAAGTGAAAGACATTAATTTAAAAAATGTTTGTAACTTGTAAAACATAATATGCGACACAAATTTCTCTTTTTTTCTTCTTCTCCAAGGCAAAGCATAATATCAGTGCAAGGGCTCGATTGAGTCACCGTTTTAATTTTGAGTGCAATATGGATGTCAGAACATGACACAATTGATCCTTCCGGCATCTTTGTCAGCTGTCTTATCTAAGACCAAACAGTAAAATATAAACGACTGCTGAAGTCGCACACTCTTGGGTTTTACATAAGATTTTTTATGGGTTCACTCAAACAACAGTTGCTGTGACAAGTATCGTTCAGCTCTGATAGGAAGATGTATTGGACGCTTTCGTTTGAAACACTGCGCCAAGCAATATTTGCCTTGCTAATATGCACACTTAACAAAAATGATAGTTCTGTCCACTTAGCAAATTGCATGCTGATTATATCTCAATGAAACTGCACCGTGAGGTTACTGGTTAACAGGGGATTACATATAATGCCAGACTCTTTCCGAATCAAAAATGCACGTCAATATAAGAAAATGCTGATGCTTGTTTAAACATTTTACCAGCAATGCAACTTTTTCCCTGTGACAAATAAAGAAAATTAATTTTTCTTGATGAAAGGTCACTGTGGGTTAAACATGAGTGTTTGAGCAGGGGAAAATCTAAGATGAATTCTCTTTTTGAATCCAATATAGGTCAATGGTTCATTGCATTTCCATCCCGTGGAATGACCTCACATCGACAATGTACACACAGTCACTACAGACCAGCTGCCGAACTGGAAGGATCAGTCTGGAAAAGCAAATATTATATGTCCCACCATAAAAAAACAGGATAATAGAAGTTCTTTATTCTCACGGGTAACGTGTTTGCCTTATATAGTTAAACATTTACTTACTCAAGGTGAATCCAGACCTGAACTAGTCAATCTGAATGTATGCCATATGAACATAAGCCAAAATAATAGCACATTTCTTCTATACAGCTCACTGCATATTATTGTACCAGGTCTTAGTATCACTTCCATGTTTTCATGCTCATTAAAAATAGGATGAAGAAAGGGAAACCCTGCCTAAAGGCCAACAAAAATTCCACTTCCCTCATAAATCATTTGTTTGTTATTAGTTAATGATTCTTGAAGTCCAACAGCACAATCTGGTGAAATTTTTGACCTTCACAACACAGCTGATTTTACCAACTGTAGCGCTCATTAGTGGCCATCTAATCTCATTAGGGAATGCTGGGATACCATGGCTCGGTGACAAAATAACAGCTTCTGAGCAGAGAAGCAGGTGGGATTGTGGGTACTATGGCCAAAGCATGTCTTCTCTTTCATCTTAATAGAAAGTGACTCAGAGTTCCCCTGATCTGACCTCTTATTCCTTTGGCAATGCATTATGGGAAATCCATTACGCTTAATACACTTAAAATCTTAATTGTTGAGAAAAACAGCACTTTTCAGAATTTAATGCAATATTAAAACTGTGTTAGGCACAGGCAAAGACATCGAGTTTTATAATGCAGTGCGATTAGCATCTTTTTTAATGTACAACACATTCCCTGTTAGCTTTCTCATCTGTATATATTGCGGATATGTTCTCATATTAAACAGCAGGATGAAGTTGTTTCATTTCTTTCACCGAGCAAATGCATTCACCTTTGGGCGTCTCTTGGCATCATAATTTACTATTTCCTCTGTATTCAATTTCTCTGGCAGCCATATTGTAAATTAGCTTTCTTATGTAACCTCATAACTACTTTAATGGGTGCATCTCCCTAATTCTGCATTGATATTATTCATGTTCTCTCTCATTCGCTCCCATTCTGACTCCTAATCTAGCAATTCATCTCAACTGGCTAAGCCCCATTTTCCATGCTCATATATGCATTTACTGTCACTCCTTATTTAAATAATCACTTGCATGTCAGAACACATTATGGTTCTCTGTCAAAAGAAAAAAAAAGAAACCTTTTTTTGTGCCTATTGGATGGCAAATATGAAACCATAGATCAATGTTTAACAATTTATACTGTACCATATGAGAATGTCAGTAGTTGTGTTATTATTGACCTTTGGCAAAATCATAATTATTTAACATCTCAAAATCAGAAGAAAGTCATTATCATTATTGTTTTGTGAAAAATAGGCCAAGAAACCCCTCTCGGGAGAATATTGTACTCGTAATGTACAGTATTGCAAATTGTCCTTGTCATACCAGTCTCCCCTGACTCTTAAAAGGTGAAGCATGTGATTTATGTGCTCTAGCAGCAGCAAACCAAAGTTACAAAATATTGGTTGAATTTGGAAAAGCACACTACTATTCTTACTACTTCAGCCATAGTAGGATATGACTAGTCTCATGTAGCCAGACCTGGGTGACGGCTGAAGTTCTAAGATCCTTGGTAGCTTTCATCGGCCAAGGCCCACCCATGAGGCCATTTGACCAACATGTCATACAACCAATCACAGTTCGTTTTGTTCACCATCACGTTTTGGGCATGAACATGTTGCCACAATAACAGACATGTAAATGCCGCAAAATGTAATTATATTTCACATACTTTTGAAAATCTAGCATATAGTTGATCATGATAAGCACTTATCGTCACAGTTATAAACACGGCAGCTTTCTTCTTTCGTGAGGAGGTTTGGCATCATAGCATCTTGGTTTCAATCAAGCAGATTGTTAGATAACGCGACACACATGTCTCCCGGAAATCCTGTATAAATCAACCAATCTGACAACGACTTGGAAACTTCTGAAGTGTTTCCACTTTTGTGTGCCATATGCATCAGATGTTTAGCCAACCGTCCGTAGGCATGACGTCTGAGGCTGAGACTAAAATATAACAGACTACCTGTTTGACTGACAGGTATAATAATGCAGAATAACCATAATAATAACAATAATAACACAGAATCTGCCATCTTTGTCTGACAAACAAATCAGACAAGAGAGCAGATCAACGTTGATGGAATGTGTGTACTGATGTATTTCTATGGTTGAAACAAGATCACTTCTGATGTTCAGTTTATTTTGTGCTGTAACTAAAAGGGAAGAGATGATTGTTTCATGTGCAGCTTGAACTGATGTGCTATAGTGATCTACCACAAAATGGTAGTGATTGTTTAAAGTGTCTTAAACAATGACTAAGTTTTGAAGTGGAGACCTTGTATTATACCTAAAGCAAACTGCTTTGACTTGTCTGTTGGCGTGTTGTCAGTTTCCGTGAGAACATGATGTGTGGCGTGAGAGCGGCATGGCTTGTCAGACCTAGCAACAGTAACTAAGTGGGTGGGGTATTGCGAAGAGTCAATTGTTTGAACAAACTGGAAGTTCGCTTCCAAACTCATGCTATGATTGGCAACCCAGCCATATGTTTTAGTTCTCTCTGCATGTTAAAATAACTAGAATTGCACAAAATGCTATAGTTAAAATTCTATAATTTTATAGCTTTAACTTGTGCCCTAAATACCTTCAAATAAGAATTATAATGTATGTAGTCCTCAACTTTTTTTTTTTCTTAAAGTAGTAAAAGTGATCTTTTGTTAGGCCCTTGCTATTTCCTTTTAGTTTTCCTGGCTAGTGAAATAACAAAGAAAAAAACAAAGAAATTCATACGGATTCAATACTACTCAAGGGTGAATAAATGAACTTTAATTCATATTAACATATGCGCCAACGAATATGTTACATCAACAGTTTGTTAAGACTTGTTAACTACTATGAACTGGATTCCACCATTGGGTTTTAATCTTCATCAGTAACCCATACTGTAGTTCCTTTCAGTTGCAGTAGACAACAGTATGTATGTTAGACAGCATTTCTAATGTTTTTTCCCCCTGGGTCGTTCATGAGCGAGAGAGCAGAACAACAGCTCTTCTTGCAGCATCCCACAAGCTTCATTCAGCCTGCAAGACTATATTGAGGAGGGTCCTTGGCCTCTGGTATTTACCTGAGGGATCGAAACCTTATCAGGTGTTGCTGAGTTAGCACTCTCAGCCGCTGGGGATAGCACACAGGTGAGCCTGATTAGCTCTCAGTGGAGGAGAGGTCAAGGTAAGGCAGATCACGTTACCTTTAGGAGGGAATAAAGAACAAAAGAGTTTGCTCTGTGGCAAATGAGAGTCACTGTCAGTTAATGAGGGCGTATTAGTCAGATGCCAAGAGCAGTCCCATTTTTTTGGAAAAGAACCAGCATGATACCTGCCCTTGTTCTAATTGGTCAAGGTGTTTCACAGTAATCCAGTCAGAGAGTCCTAAGCTTCATTCGGCTCTTAAGGACCCACAAAAGAGGCGATAAAGCAGGATTCAACCCCGGCTTTAATCCAATTAGAGCACTCTCTCAAGCCCCAAAACAGAGGTTCACTCTTTCTAAATGCAAGTTACTTTGTGAACACACTGACAGAAAAGGCTTCTTGTGATAAGCGCAAAAAATAGAAGGAGTCTCTTCACAGGATACTACTACTACTACTACAAGTCTATAAACATGAAAACAAGGCCTTTTGCCTTTGCTTTGGAACTTTTAAAGGAACTATAAAGTTGATAGTATTATTATTATTATTACTATATTATAAGGTTTACTTCATTACATTTTAAATAGAAAATCAACACTTCTACTCTGATGCAGAACCTGATTTTGCTGAGTTCGACGTGTCCCTGGGTCAACATCTTTGTTGACCCTGGAACAACATTTTGATTAACCAGATTTGAAGAACCAGTTCATAGTTTTTGTGAAGTAGGCTTACAATCAGTGTTTGGTGCTTGTACACTAGTGTCAGTCATCTATCATTAAATATGATTTTAAACATTACTCATGGGTAGGGTTAGGTTTAGGTGTAGAGATATGGTTTAAATTAAAATTTTGGATTAAAATGTTGTTCCAGGGTCAACATATTTTGTTGACCCAGGAACACGTTGAACTCAGCAAAATCAGGACGTGCCTACTCGGATACTTTATCCAAACTGCAACGATTCATTTAACAAATTACAAATCTGAATCTAAAGCCTAAAGGATCACATCACTTTTTTTGAAAATAGGCTCATTTTTACCGTTTTTGAATCCATCTGGTGGTACTGGGTCTGTTTACTCTAGGGGAGTTGGAACACAAGCTTTTTTTTTTTTCTTTTTAAAGTGTTGTGTTCCTTTAAGAATCACATCAGGATTCCACTACCATGATTCAAATATGTGATGTTTTTATGTGATATATGTGCTGATATATTGATTATTTTGCCATTTTTGTCAGATTACATCATTACGCCAGTCCATGGTGACAAGTGACTGTCTCTGTGAGTGATTTGTTGATTCATTCATTCATCCAATTAATTAAAATAAAATGCAAATTCATTCAGGAATTACACAAGTCTTTATCCGTGAATCATTGAATTGTTCACTTAACCAAAGCTGTCAAAACTCCAATTCCAAAATCAAAACTCTACTACTCTGTGTTACTCAGAAAGCTATTTTTATTGTGAAAATAAAATAGACAAAGCCCACTGGCAAAACCAAAAAATTATATTTATCAAACTTTTGTATAAAAATGCACCACTGATACTATTTATGCCATTGATAAAGGTGGTGTAAAGGACAGCACGTGTCCATATTGCTTAATTAGCCTAAATCATGATTCAACACAAGATTGTACAAACAATAAACCAGAGTATAACATAAAAAAGCATTTTTAGATTCATGGTCAAATGCCAGTTTGTTTGGAAACAGAGTGCTGGACTCAGTTCAGCTTCATTCACCCTCAGAGCACGAGAAGGTGATCAAACAATGAAATTTAATCAGATCAGCTTTCCAGCCAAGCGCACATAAAAGCATTTCACCAATATTTCAGTAAAAGTTCAGTTCTATGAATATTAAAACAGCATATGATCCTTTTAATATTTAATATAAATCCACCTTAATAATGCAGAATGAATATTAGCCTTTTTTGTGTGCCTTATGGATCTTCTCTTTTTGTGTTCTGCACAGCTCTGAATTACTTGTAAGCATAAGATGAAGCATCGTTCTCTATAAAGGGTTTTACTCTGACAGCCCTCCTTAAGGCTGCAAACAATGATTATTTCATGGCATGTAAAGTAGGCAAGACTTTTTTTTCTTTCTCTCTTTTGGCTGTTTCGGTATTGTAGTTGCACAGTATCAATATATCAAATGTTGTCATTAATGAGAGCTTTTAATGTTGAATGTCGCAATTACATTTTCACAATACAAAGGTTGTAATTATCTGCGTTTCATCACTTCAAAGATGTATATTTTGTTTTGCCGTTGTCAGGCTGACATGAGGCCAATTAAATCTGGTGTTTTGTAATTATTTTTCTTTTTCCTTTGCAAATTCTAGTTAAGATGGATCGTCTGTTTTCAAGATAAAGCCTGTTATAACAGAGGAAACAAGCATAAGAAACTCATTCTAAGGAAATTGCTCAGTCGCACAAACTTCCACAAATTCAAATTAACACCTTGCAGATGAGCAATGATGTCATTGGAGGGAAAATAATAAGGTCATTTTCATGTTCCTCGGAGCTGTTCCTGCTGAGTGCCAAACATACTGTCAACTTATTACACGGTGGAAGAAAATGGGATGCTTTGACACACCAGAACATGTGCGGGCGATAAAAGTGTGTCTTTCATTCTCAGGGATCGCTTGCGAAGGTAAGAGGTTTGAAGTGCTCTTTTTGATGTGGAGAAAAATCATCTGAGAATCATGATTTACACCTGTCCATAAAATGTTGTTTTTCGTGTAGTCAGACATGGTACATTATGAAACTTGTGATGCTGGCATTACAAATATTAGTTTAATATTCACACAGTATTTTATACCCTGATTTAATTCATTTCAGGCCTAATTACAGGGTGATATACACCTGGCACATGCAGGCACTACCACATTCCAGTATTTTTAATGCTTTGGCTCAAGCATCAAAGCTGTTGGTTTTGATGGTATTTGGCATCAGGAGATCTTGGCCGCTGCATAAATAAGATTAGAATGTAGCACGTTAAAAAAATACTGCTCTTGATCTCAGTACAACGGGATATTCGGGCTATTTTCCTTGTCAAGCCAGCATAAAACATGAAGAGTTTCAGTGCACACCTGCCCCCCGTTCTCTCACATACAGCAATCTATTAAAAACATTAGCTTTCCTTTAGATGAACAGAAATGTGTGAATAATGAGAATATCATGCCGTTCTGTCTGAATGAGTTTTCGAATCCAAGTCTGTGAATAATCAATAGCATTACGAGCTTAAAGTAACTGTGATAGCCATGATAATAGTAAACGCTGACACTTTTCATGCCAACTTGAGGGAAGTCCAAAGTAAGGTTCAGGTTCAGCTTTTGCTGCCAAAAGACCAGATGCTGAACGCAATGAAACACTTTCATTACGTGTGATTGCTGAAATAAAGCAGACAAGTGAATGAGAGATCAGCCAACAAAAACTCTGAATGGAGAAATAAAGCACATGATCCATATGTGCTGGTTAGCTGGTGTTTGTCATAGAGGGAGATTTAGTTAAACTGCTGTCCACTGCTAATAAATAAATAAATTGGTTATATAAATTAGGGTTTATTTCAGTTTTTAGTAGTCTATTTATGGTTAGCCTATTATGTTTCATTTGTCTGTTCAAGTTTAATGTGGACCCAACTGTTCGTTCAAAACAACACTGTTTTTGTACCAAACAATGATAAATAGTATAATCCCATATTAAATTAAATCAAAATGAAATGAAATTTATGTTTTATTTAAATTTAGTGTTACGTTATCCTTCAGAAATCATTCTAAAATGCTCAAGAAACATTTCTTATTATTTTCAGTGTTGAAAACAGTTGTTCTGCCAAATCCTGTATGTTTTTGTACATTGAATATCTATTTATGTTATTCTAATATTTGTGTGTGATATTAAAAAATCTATTAATCTTATTCTACTAGTCAACACAAACTGTTGCTGTGTGAATTTTTGGAAACTTTAATGCTTCTTTCAGGATTTTTTAATAAATAGAAAAATGTAAATAAGAAAAATAAAATAACGTTATTCTAATATTTATGTGTCATATAAATATATTAATCTTAATCTAATAAAGTCAACACAAACTGTTGCTTTGTGATTTTTACA
This sequence comes from Enteromius mattozi, assembly GCA_032359235.1. Lineage (NCBI taxonomy): Eukaryota > Metazoa > Chordata > Actinopteri > Cypriniformes > Cyprinidae > Enteromius > Enteromius mattozi. Next base: position 14,044,101 of record JAUMHE010000069.1, on the reverse strand, counting down.
GCATTGGATTCTCAGATTAATTTTAATATTTTTAATATGTAATGTTTTTTTTATTTATTTTAATTTGTAATGTTTTTCACAATTTTTAATATGTAATTGTTATGCTCTCTGTCAGTGTATCCCTTTGTTTAGTGTTATGTGGACTTTTATTTTGGATGTTTGTCTCCCACTATGCCTTGTGTCTTGTTAGTTTCTATAGTGATTAATCAACTCCGCCTCCTCGTTTATCCCATTGTCTCCCCTTTATAAAGTGTTCATCTGCGAGTGTCTATTCCCTGAGTATTGTGAGTGTTTCCCTCCTCTACAACACGTTTCCCCTGTCTTTTGTTTCTTGTTTTCCTTGTTTGATTTGCCTGTTTACCGACCTGCGCTTTGCCTTTGGATTATTGTCTTTGTTTTGCCCCTCTTGGACCTGCGCTTTGCCTTTGGATTATTGTCTTTGTTTTGGCCCTCTGGACTTTTTTTATTCTTTTACTCTGTTTATTGATCGACCGACCCTCGCTACCCTTCTGGATATCCCTGTACACTGTTGCCTTCGCCAGCCCTGTCTGCCATTGTTTGACCCTACCCTGTTTGACCATGCCTGTAAATAAAAGCCAGCATATGGATCCGCCCTCGTCTGTCCCTTTCGTTACAGTAATGCTTATTTCAGGATTTTTTAATTAATAGAAAAATGTAAATAAAATAAAATAAATTCTGGTAGATTGCACACTGACAAATCTCTGAGATAGTAATATGGGACAATCTTAAAATATACAACATACAGGTATATACTGGCAAGAAATGCCCAAGTCTTCAGATCTTGCCAAATTCAGTTCAGCTTATGGATTCACTCTCACAGGGGCTTGTAGCAGTGGCTTTATGAGAGGTATGATTCTCTTTATCTTCTAGTGGATGAAATGGCTTAAGTTTCTACATTGTGAAGAATCCTAAACAGAACTCAGCTTCACACATGACATGTGTTTGTAGTCTGAGTATGTGCTGACAGATTGCCTGTGATACTACTGAAAGATCATCTGAATTCCAATCAAACCACATCAGTGGAAAGATGCGATGACTAGCTCTGGTTAGTCCGCTTTATACAGTGCCAAACTCACAGCACGAGTCTTAGCTGGAGCCGCTGACATCTGTCAGGCTTTGGTGTGGACATCGAGGATCAAATTACACTGGCTGGCATGAGACACATTGATAACTCCAATGTCAGTAAAGATCCAATCCAAATCTAAATTGTTCCCTTCTAAAACTGCCCTGTGTTGATTAGTTCTGCAATGAAATCCATTTCCTGGCCCCATGCCTATTTCAAGATGTTTATTTCCCAAGTGGTATTTGGCTGTTCAGGACTCTTTCTGGACTCTATTTAAGGAGCCCTAATACTCCGCCTGCATCATTTTCAAGACAACTGATTTCAAAGGTGTTTATGGGTTCTTTTCTCATCGTTAGCAAAGACGTCTGCACTTCAATAAATTCAACTTTCTTAAGCAGTTGCTGCTACGACAGGCCAAGAGCAAGTCATATTTTATAAAGCTTAAAATGAATTGTATTGATTTTTAAGTCAAATAGGCATCTACAGCTGTGAAGCGTAAAAAAAAATCACACAGCATCTAACTGTTTGTTTACTTAGAAAGTAAGAATACAGTTAATACATTCATATCATACATAAATATTGAAATGTCTTGAGTGTGTGTGGTTTACAAAAGTATTCCACAGCACAACCATCTTCAATATTAATACAAATATTAATAGAAATGTTTATTTGTTTATTAATTCATTAATTTTAGCATATTATAATGATTTCTGAAGGATGTGAAAAACTGAAGTAATGGATATTGAAAATTCCATTACTCCATTAATTGAAATTTACTGTATTTTTAATCAATTTAATATAGCCTTGGTAAGCATAAGAGGCTTCTTTCAAAAACAAAAAAAAAAATATAAAACTGCAGATCCCGAACTAAACGGTACATGTATTATTATTATTATTATTATATTTTTATTAAAATCATATGCTATAGGGGCTAATTTACAGTTTCACCATCATTGATTGATTGATGCTACTTGGTGACTGATTAATTTAAGTGCAACTTTTTATAATAGTCTCAAAAAGTCATTGTCATTTTCAGTTCCAACATACCTCCATTCTTTGTCAGTTAGGCTCATTATATACGCCTAGTTTGTATTAAAATGAGCTCTAGTCTTCTACATGTTTGTGTATGTTATTTATCATATAGAAGTAATTCATAAAAATCATGAAGAAGAGCATTATAACTAGACTTCTAATTCAAATACAATAGTTGAGCACACTTTAAGCATTTCAAGTGCCTTTCAGGTATTTGGGATCAAACTATGGCAAATCTGTGGCCTTAGTAAACTATACCAGATCATGCTCATCATTACCGAGTGCTCAGAAGTGATCAGCAAGATTGTAAACTGGGCATATTATGTTAAGCACAGCATATTGGGGTGATTTGCATTGGGGTCAATTCCTTGAGTGGATTTGGTGCAAATAAATGGCGCTATCAGTCGTCACAATCCATTCTTAGTGAATTACCCATCGTATTCAGACTTTGTGTTTGTCCATTTGTTTGTAGCCGCCATCAGCTAAATCTGGTCCATCAGTAAATGACACTCACAACAGATCAGGGTGTGTAAATGTAGCCTGCTAGGACAGCTAACATTAATTGCCTGCTGTAAAGATGAAGTTGTTAAAGACGACACTTCCCTCTTTGTGCATTTCCGAACAAAATGACCTCATTTACTGTATTGATAGTTGTAAGGGATCAATAAACCAAAGCCAGGGTGTATTCAGGGCTCCAATGAGGTTGACTGAAAAATTGTCTCTATTAGAAGTTTCCGCAGAAGAAAAGTCAAATATTATTTAGTCCTGGAAACCTCCATAGGGATACAAACACATGTGGACTTGCTCTGTGTCACATGTGATGTGGTTTTTAGAGGAAAGAAAAACACTTATCTCAAAGTAGATCAAGTGCATCAGGAGAAATGGTCAGAACACGGTGTTTCATCAAGAGTGTTTCATCTGGTTTCCTCTTCCCTTCAGCAAACCCAATACTTTCTTGTATAATTGTAAGTTCTGGTAGCTTGATGCGTATACGCACGTGCTTAAAAAGATGAAGTGAAAGCAACAATACATCATATTTATCCATCCAGCACCATACTTTTTAGAGTACTAATCCTTACCCCAACTATGTACAAATTACATGATAAAAACTGTAGTTATGTAATCTGTTTCTCGTTTTGACCAACTTCTTTAGGTTACTTTTAGATTAGTTTTAACTAACTTTTAAACTCAGTGCTTTTAAACTTGCCATTAAAAGCACAGATTGTAAAATAATTTTTATTGCATTTACATAACCATTTAGTATTGTGAATATAGTCAAAGCTATAACAATTTTCAAAAGGAAAAAGAAGAATTAGAGAGACGTAGTAAATTATGCTATTGTGTGAATAATATCTAATCTTGTAATCCCAACACAGTCTCACGACTAATTCGTACGTTATTTTACGAGGTGGTAAATTTGTACAAATTTGTACAACCTCACTTGTACAATTTTGTGTGATTTGTCTAAAACCCCAGTGACGGCTAGGTTTAGGTTTATACAATTCATACGAATTGGGAACTTGTAAAATATGTACGTTTAGCAAAAATCTTATGAATTTGTACATGCGAGGTTGTATGTACGAATTAGCCACCTTTTAAAATTTGCCAAATTGCCACCTTTTACAAATTGCCATGAGATCGGGCTGGCAATCCATAAAAAAGGAACTGTAATCAGATTATGAGCATTATAAAATTTAATATATTCTAACGAGTACTTGATTTTTGGAATCTGATTACATAATCCAGATTACTTGTAATCCTTAGTTAGAAATATGGTTTGCCATGACTGAATTCATCCATGATTTTTCTTTATTGCATGATTAAGTTAATCGAACATGTTCAGCATGGAAAGCTACCTACAATTACAAAGACCGAAAGAATTGAAAATGATGCTTTAAACGATAAACAAAGCTGCTGTAAACAAAGCAAGCGGCTATTGCACGATGGTTGCAGATATTGTGCTGATGCTGAAATGTTCCACGCATCTGTCTGTCTATTCTGTGTTCCATCAGGTGAGATTTCATTCTGCCTTCAAGTTGCACATAGTTATTACATCAAAGTGCCTGCATGGAGTGTTGCAATAATCCACGTGGAGGCAAGCCAAGCGTCAGGTATTGAGGAGACGAGGGCTGTGGAAGTGGGGTCAAGACCTTCCACTGCCGCCTGGATCATGAAAGAAAGGTTTGTGCCCAGAATAAAAGACAGGGAATTTCTGGTTCCCACATCTGAACAGCTTGAAACAAAGAGAGAAATGCACTTCGGTGATATGGGTGTTATCAGATAGATTTATTTGAATGCACACAGGGTTTCCGGTCATGCTACATGAAATTATATACATAAAACATTGTTAGACTTTGAGCTATCGTGTGTTATTTTGACTCTGTGAATATGTGTTTTGGAATCGTTCTCTTGTATCATTTTTCTCCTTGGAAACAGGAGGATTTTTTGGAAAGATCAAATTGGATGTTACCCTACTTTTCCATCTTCCCCGAGGGTTTTGGAACCACTTCTATTTACAACAGGAGTTCTGCTGCAAAACTGTGCCATCTATCATTCCTGTAATCCCAGGCTTTCCTATTAATTAGTGAAGCTAGAAAATATGCACAACGAGGTGCAGGCGGGCCATGCTGTCAGCGTTATATCTCCAAGCTAACAAAACTGCACAGTGGATGTAGAGTAGGGAAGGGAAACGAAAATGCTGCCAAAAGCAATATCAGGCTGTTATTGTGCTGAATACAAGATAAAAATAACAATAATAAAAGACGGAGGACTTCCCCTCATGTTTACATGTGTAGATATTTTATGCATACCATAGACAGCATTTGTAAAGAAAAGGGGAATTATTTGTTCTCCATCCATCTATTTCACTGCATGTCCTAAATTAAATTAAATTAAACACGTCAAATTCTATGGATTTTGAAGCCTAAAAACAATCAGCAGAAGTTAAAAGCTATAAATGAAGTACACCATGATAAATAGGGTGACCTGATCCATTCACATATCCTGGCATATTCTAAAATATCCAAGTTTAGGCTTTGTTTTCCTATTGATGCACTCTCTATAGTCCTCATGCATTAAATGTACGTGTAACTGTATTGCTTTAAATGTTCTCTGTATATTCCACCTTCTTGCATGCCACAGTTGTTTGATTATGTACAATGCCTGCATGCTGTTTTCTGTCATTACATTCAGCAAGTATGAAAACAATAGAAAAACAAAGCTAAACTGCAGTCATTTAAGGCGATTTAGAAATCTCAGCTAGGGCATGTCTGAGAAAAAAAGAAAAATCAAGCTCAACCAACAAATGAGTATATAAATTTATCCACTGGCCGTCTAGATGTTTAATGTCATTTATCCACTTGTTAGCATTCATCTTTTTCAAGACAAGTAAAAGCTTACAAGTGGGGTATATTAATGATATACTTTATTTTGAAGAATAAAGCGAGAAAATATTTTGTGCTTGTGTGCTTGTAAACAAGACATTATTTTAGGCATTTGATGAAAAACCCATTCAGGGGTCATATGATGTGATTTTAAATTTTCCTTTCTCTTTGGAGTGTTACAAGCTGTCATTGCATAGATATGATCCCTAAAGTTGCAAACGTCTCAAAACCAAAGAAATATTCTTCATAAAAGTTATGACTTGTCCACACCCCCTAAAACGGCTCGTTCAAACACGCCCCTACTTTTCTACATCACAAAGTGGGTTTATTTTATAACACCGCCCAAATGTTTACGCAAAGAAAGAAGGCGGAACGATTATTCTAGTTGTAGTATTGCTGCCGGTTGCTGGAGACGCTGTGTTTCGTTGTGAAAGTGAAACTATTTGTGCTTCCAAAAGAGGACACAACTAGAAATCAGTGGTTAAGTTGTATTTACAACACTGTTCCAGAACAGTTCAACACAAATATTAGAGTGTGTTCAGCACATTTACGGAGGACTATTTCCTGAACCTGGGAGCAGTCTGGCTGTGGGGCAATTCCATCTCTGCAAGAACAGTCTGGCGCTTCTGACTCACAACCCGTAAGTAAGTTAAGTTTTCTTATTCAGAGAATCTGCTACTTACTATTCAAAAGTTTTGAGCAGTGAATGGTAGTGCTGTTGTTGTCATTTCTCCGATCATGAATGCAGACATGGTGTTATGTTTACAAGACCCAATGCAACGCGTCGCGTAAAAAGATGGTACTAAGTCATTATAATCAGTAATTATGTCCCCAGTGGTTGCAACAAATGTCTCGCTTTTTTTAGAACAAATCGACCCGTTTCAGGAGGCAGGGCTTAGAGGAGAAACAATAATGTCCAGCATTTGGCAAATAATGTGTTTTTTGAAATTTAAACCACATAAACACATTGCATTACACCAAATACAGAAAATAATGTTCTTTTTAGCAACATCATATGACCTCTTTAATAAAAACTCACTGATTTTGGACAATGAAAATGGAGTTAAAAAAATCTTGTTCCCAGGAAATGACAACTAATGGTTTTGATGCAGATGTCAAAGCAAACATTGTCAGTTACCGATGTTGCGTAAAAATGTACCGTTCACTGTCAATCCTAATTTATTTATTCAGCGAACGAAAGTGTATAATAATTGGATATGGAGATAAAGCAAAAAGTATTCAGCTGGTCATGTGATCTAAACAAGTCCATGTGGCGACCAGTTTAATGACAAATTGCTTTATTAGTCAACTGGATTCTTCACCTCACGCAAGTGTACATTTTAAACATATTTTTCATCATTTATGTGTAAAGCATACAGGGCAAAATTACTGAGCATTCATTTAGCAAACTAATGGGCTGATCTTTAAATGAGTGCCACATTGTATGAGACCACCCATATGATAAAATGCTGTGAGAGGAAAAAGAAATTGGACTGTAGATCACCTGAAAGGGGGGTGGATAGACTACTTGTTGTTGCCTCCCTTCGACTGTGTTGCATTTGCGGTCAGGCTAACAGCAATACCTCTGATGACCTCCAGCTTGAACGTATTGATCTGTAAGTAAAGTCTCAGCTGAGTGATTGCACGTCCAAAGCCGAGCTGCCTTTTCTGTGCCTTGTGCTGTCGCCCAAACCAAAACATCCATCTCACTCAAGCTAGCTCCTTCTGATTGCCTCTATCAGCACAAATAGTCATACAACATTCATCCATTTACTTGAACTAGAAAGATAAAAGGGATTTAAAAGTTTTGCCCAACAACTGCATTTTGAATTATCTTGATGGGTTGGTAAAAAACGCAGTTACCAAAGCTTGACGTATACAAAAGCACCCACATTCTCAATCCATTTTCAATGCAAAATTTCTATATATTCTATAATATTTTTAAGGAACACAGAATAGATTTTAAAGAGATACACTGCAAGCACTGTTTTTACATGCACTGTCAAGTTTGAGATTTAGAACTGTTTTATATAAAGTGTTTTTCCAGACTAGTGGAAAGAAAACATCCTACGTATTTTTAAAGACTATTTTGTCAAAATGAGTTTTTTCTCCTACACTAAGCCATAAATCTCCACTTCAGTAGTACTTACACACACACACACACACACACACACACACCAAACTTTACATTTTTATTCCTGTCTATATCCTGAAGGTTTTTACTGAGGGATTTGTTCATACGTAGTTTGCTTATTATATACAAAATTGTTTTCTGTCTGCTCTAAATATTTTCTGAATTATAGGGGGACAAAAAAAGTTTGTAACCAGGCTGTTTTGGGTCACCACTGACTTCCACTCCAAACTTTGGAAGCCAATGGTGACCCAAAACAGCCTGGTTACAAACTTTCTTCAAAATATCTTCTTTTGTGTTCGGCAGAACAAAGAAACTCATACAGGTTTGGAACTACTTGAGGGTTGGTAAATGATGACAGAATATTCATTTTTGGGTGAACTATTCCTTTAAGATGAGAATAAAGGTCATTGCACACAATTTCCGCATGTTAAAAAATAAATATGACTTCATGTTGTGTCATTCATGTTTACACACTGCCTTCAGAGCCTCGCCGATTGAGCTTCCTGAGCTGGAGATCCCCTTGGCTTTCGTTTTGGAGAGTGGAAGGAGATCGT